>PVKY010006639.1:0-15733 GCA_004027775.1 Bradypus variegatus
GTTGTTCCTGGTTGTTTATTAGTTGCTCTGGGGGGACTAACTAACTTCCACTCCTCTCTATGCCACCATCTTCTTTCATCGCCATGGATTGGCTTTTATAAAGGGGGTTTATTTGGTTACACATTTACAGTCTTAAGGCCATAAAAGTCTGTAAGCTAAGGCATCAACAATAGGGTACCTTTGCTGAAGAACACCGATGGCATCTGGAACACCTCTGTTGTCTGGGAAGGCACATGGCTGGCGTCTTCTTCCTTTGCTCCCAGGTTGCATTTCAAAATGGCTTTCTCCCAGGACATTTCTCTCTAGGCAGCTGGAGGTATTCTCTTAGTTTCTCCCAGGCAAACTCTGAGTAGCAAAAGTCTACTTTGAATGGCCATCTTCAAAATGTCTCTCTTGGCTGCAGCAGCACTGAGGTCCTTCTGTCTGAGCTTTTATAGTGCTCTCGTAAGCTAATCAAGAGACAGGCTGAATGGGCAGGGCCACACCTCCATGGAAATAATCTAATCAAAGGTATTACCCACAGTTGAGTGGGTCACATCTCCATGGAAACAGCCTAATCCAAGGACTCCAACCTAATCAACACTAATACATCTGCCCCCACAAGACTGTATCAAAGAACATGGTGTTTTGGGGACATAATACATCCAGATTGTCACAGAGGCCCTCTGTGAGCTCCCAAGCTCAAGTAAGTGTCTTCATGAGACCCTACTTTACCCCCTCTTTGTGTTCTCAGCACTTACCACAAAGTGCCTGTTTTGGCTTGCCTGATTATTTCAGTGTCTCCCCAAGGAGAACATAGGCCCAAGGGAAGGATCTGTGTTGGTCTTACTGTTGCAACACCAAGCTCAGAGCTTGACTTTTCACGTGAATGAAGTAGGGGAGGGGCAGATTCCAGATAGGGTGACCCATAGGATGATTCCAGCTGTGCTCAGAGCCCCGGTTGGGAGCCCGGAGTGGCCAGGAAGGGATGGCCATCCCGGGACTAGGAACAAGGACTCTTGCTGAGAGTTCTACACCTGCTTCTCAAAGGCCAGGTACCATCTCCTGTTTTCCACCCATGACACCCCAGCCCTCCCCAATGCCAGGAGCCCCCAGTTCTGTTAGGTCCCCACCCCACTCCCTCTCCTCAGCAGGGTCCTCACACCCCCTCATGGGACCCCCAGGCAGCATCTCAACAGACATTTGCACTGAGCCCTGTCCCACCTCTTCGGAGGTTCCCCTGCCCCAGTAAACACACCTGAGGCACTGCTGAGGTCTCAGCAGGCCTGTCTGGGGGCCGTGGGTCCACAAACTCCTGTGGCTTTGGGGAAGGATCAGTTGGCTCCACAGGGCGCTGAGGGAGGGCGCCGGGGGCAGGGCCCAGAGCCTTCTCCACAACCTCCTTCGGGAAGGGCTGGCTCTCCGAAGCCCAAATCCCTGGAGTCTGGCTGGCACGGTCCACATTCTGAGACCCCCAAACCGAGGAGCAAATGTGAGTAACATGAGGACACATTTTAGGAGCCCCGAGGGCTGCGGGAGGTGAAAGTGTAGACCATGGGGGCTGCGGCTTCCTGCAGAGGCTGGCAGGTCCCGATGGGGACCGATGGACCAGAAGAGAGAGCAAGCCCACCCCCAGCCTGCTGTGCCCCTGGAAGAAGGGGGAGCAGCAGGGAACCTGAGCCCTGGGGGGTTAAGACTGAACTCTGCAGGATCTGGAGTCTGGGAGCCAGAATGGGAGTTTCAAGGGCTGGGTGGGCTGTAAGCCAGGCCTCCTAGGGGTGGAGGAGGAGCCCCCTGGATAATAATGGTGATGCTGTCATTCTCACCACTTAGGGAGCACCTTCTCTGGCACCACAGTCTCAGATGCTCAGACTCCCCGTTTCCAGACGGAGAGACGGGGTGGTTTATAGTGTGTCGCCCAAGGTTGCCTGGCTGAGATAGGTCCCCACTGGGGCGGATCCCAGGTCCGGGCTGTACCCACAGCAAAGCGGCTGATGTCCCCACCCCACAGGAACCCTGTGGGGAGGAGGTGGTGGACCCAGACAGGCAGAGGCCAGGGCAGCCAGGGTTGCTCCCACCAGACCCCTGAGAACCCACCAGCCCAATTAGCACAACCTTCCCATCCAGGCCTGCTCCAGGGTGAGCGTGACAGATGAAAGGTTATTCCAGTGAGGGGCCGCCCACTTCTCAGCTGAGAGCCGTCCCGGCACTGCAGGGGCCCGGAGTGGACACGTTATTCAGCACGTCGAGGGGAGCAGGAGCCAACCGCTAGGCCAGAGCGAGCACTGAGATAAGACAGCGACATCACAAGCTGGGCAAGTGCACATCTCCCAAGAGGGTCCCTACCCCCTCCCTGGGACAGAGTTGGCAGGCGGGTGATGCTACAGGATGAAAGGGGCCAGGGCTGCCAGCCCCAGGCATGGTCTCCATACACAAACCCGCTTATTGTGCATGTGCACACACATGCATTCAGATGTACACCACAGCCACGTACACACACGTAGACACACACAGATACACACGGGCATACGCAGATACATATTCACATGCAAAGATGTGCGCACACATACCACAGGTACACACATGTCACACATCCTCACTGAAAAGGTGACACATGCACACAGGTAGGCTTCACCTGGACCCAGGTCTGTCACCTGTGTGGGGGCAGTGAGCCCACTTAGGAAGCTACTGCAATAGTCCTGGTGAGAGAGGATGGTGGCAGGGAGAAGTGGGTAGGTTCCCATGAGCTCTGAAGGATGAGCTGTCAGGACTTCTGACCAATGGGATGTGGGGTGTGAGAGAGGGGGGAGTCCCTAGGATGTAAGGTTCTTGGCCTGAGCAGCCAAATGAAGGAGATGCCTTTACCTGAGAAGATGTGAGTGGAGGAGGCTTGCTGGGGAAAGAGTGGAAGCTCAGCTCTAGATGCATTACATTCGGCAAATAGATGGGGATGTGCAGGAAATAGATGAGAACCAGCATTGTACCCGCATTTGCCAGCAGAGAAGGCCAGGCTGGAGTTTTAAATGATTGTCCCCATTTTATAGGTGAGGAAAGTGAGGCTCATGCAAATGAGGTGACATGCTCTTCAAGTTGGGGGGCTGGGATTTGAACCCAGGTGTCTCTGGCCCTCAAGCCTGTGCTTTTCCCTCTGCTCTGGGCTGTACCACGGGACTGGGAGGCTGCTGGCCATCCTGCCCCACATCCAAAAGGCCTGGACATGGGGGCTGTGGAGGGAAGCCCAGCTCGCCCCGCTGGCCTCTGCCCTGGCCAGCTGCCCTGCCTCCAGGGCTGGGCCAGACTGGGTTGGGGGAGAGTCGCTCACCCGGAAGTGGCTGTGCTTGGGCACAGCACTGAGGAATGGTGCCAAGTGGCTTGGGGCGCCAGCAGCCCTGTGAGCCAGCCGGCCTGGCCTGAGGCCATTATCCGACCAGAATAGAGCATTTCCCCAGCAGAGCCATGCAGTTAGCATCGATTGGCTTACAGAGAAGCATCTGGCAACTTGGGGGCCAGCGGGCGTGGGGTCGGGGGTGGGGAGCTGTGCAGGGAGGGCAGGCTGCAGAGCCAGGAATAGCCACGTGGCTGATCTGTTACCCAGCCTCAGAGAGCCCCACAGGCCTGCTCGGGGGCCGTCGGGGATGCCAGCCCCTTGGGCCATCCCTGGGCAGGTGCAGGGAGGGGTGGCACTTTGGAGCTGGCAGGTGCCAGACGTGGGTCAGGGCCAGTGGCCCAAGACTTGGCACTTGGGAGAGCAGACCAGCCTTCAGCTGAGGGCGGAGCCCTAGATTTGGAGTCATTTGGGTGAGGCCTGCTTCCACTGCCCTGCAAACCAGCTGCCTGACCTTGGCCCACCGCTTCACCTTGTGGGCCTCAGTTTTTCCCTCTGTGAAAGGATGCTGCTGCCGCGGGGTTGTTGTAAGACTTGGATGTGAAGAACTTGGTGCACAGTTAGTACTGGATCCTCCTTGGTTAGTTCCCTTGCCTTTTCGGGCCCTGCACCACTGGCCTTCTAGCCTGGGATTGGTTCAGGGGCCCCGTCAGTGCTGGACCCAGTGAGAAGCTCTCCAGCCACCCTGGCTCTGGGTTCCACCAGCCCAGCAGAGCTGAACCTGCAGCCTCCTTGGAAGTTTTGGCTCCTTAGAGCCAGAGAGAGGTGCCAGGGTGAGAGGGGGCACACTGCCTGCCTTCCTACCTCAGTGCCTTTGCACATGCTGTGTGCTCTGCTTGGCACGCCTCCCCACTCATCCTGCCAGGTCCAGACCCCACCGGAGTGTTAATAAGCACATCTGGAGGCTCTGGGTGGCCTGGGTGAGGTGCCTACCCACGCTCGGGACACTCGTTCTTGTGGGGGTGGGAGGGTTGGCAGAAAGGAGGACAGAAAACACCATCACCTTCCCTTTCCTGAGCGTCCTTTGTGCCCCACTCTGTCCTAACTGCTGGGCATATCATCTCTGGAATAGGCAAGTCAGCCCAGGGGCAGGGATACTTCTTGTCCCATGTTGCAGATGGAACACTCCAAGAGGTTCTTGCAGTGGCAGAACCATGTGGGCAGGGTGCAGAGGGCTTCTTGGAGGAGGCAGCCCAGGGCAGGGCCCTGAGCTTCCCACCCACTCACTCCACCTATGCACCTACTCTGGCCCCGCCCCAGCCCATGGCCTGCCTGCCTGGTACTATGAGCTGCCCAGCCTGCTCCTGAGCCCAGGAGAGCTCCGCCTGGCCCGTGCCAGGCCCCCTCCCCTGCTCCAGCACCCCAGACACACCCGGACTCAGGTGGTGTGTGCTGGATGGAGGAGGAGTGAATGAGGCTGCGGAGACACAGGGAGCTCAGATGTGTGGGAGGCCCAGAGGTTTGGTGGGAGCCCCGGGGAAGGCTCGGGGGGAGGCCCAGACTTGTTTCTTTTCAGTTCCCTCAGTCGGAGGGACACGGCCCTACCCTGGAGCAGGGTCCGGGGAGGCTGGTGGGCAGGTGTATCAGGCCCCAGCACGGAGATTTGGATCCCTGCTAATTTGCGATTTTAAAATGCACAGCAAAAGCACCCGCCACGTTGCTTGTGCATTAATCAGGCAATCAGTGGGCCGGGGCTCCCAGGGGCGGGCAGCGCGGCAGGGCACGAGAGCTGCTGCAGAGATGCAGTGCCAGCCTTCCTGGGAAGAAGCCCGGCAGGGCGCAGTCAGGGACTGGCACCCGCTGGCTCGGGTTGGGGGGAGGGGTGGGGTGTCAGAGGGGGCGGGGCTGGCTGGGAGGCGGGTCCAGAGCTCCCCAGGTGGAGACACAGGCTCAGCCCAGACCCCATCCCCTCATCCAGTGGGAGGGGGCGCAGGTGTCTGGAAGGGCAGCCCCTCTGGCCTGGGTCCCCCAGCATCTGGGCAGCACTGAAGGGTGGAGGGCAGATTCCCTGGGGCTCGGACCCCACCAGCCTCCCTTCCCACAGGGCCCTCCATTGCCCTGGGGCCTTTGGAGGAAGTGACTGCTCCACACCACTCCTGGTGGTCTCCTCGCCCCATCCCTACCCCCAGATGTTGAAATAGTGGCACACTTGTCTTTGTGGTACTGGGCTGGTGCCAGACGTTCTCTGGAGTCATTGCCCAACTGCTAAGCCCGCACCCAGCTTTTGGGGATATTTGGCTTTTTTACCTAATCCTGGAATGTGCTTGGCTTCTTTCCCTGTGCCCCAAATTCCCTGGAGGCACCTGTTTTCCGTCTGTTGGTGGCTAGGCCCTTATGGGGTGAGCCAAAGCGGCAGGCGGTGGCCCTCTCCTACGACACCCACCGCCCAGGGTGTTTCTGAGGATCAGCGGAGCCCTGGGGAAAGCACTTTGCAAACTCCAATAAGCTGTACAAATGTCGGAGGTGTTTGCTCAGCCCCACCCCCACAGTGTGTCTCTCTCCTGCCAGACTTTAGGGAAGGACTTGCCTCTGTCCTTGAGGAACATCTGGTGTGGCACCCAGATGGCCTACTGTGTGCCCTGTGAGTGCAGGTTGAGTGGCCGTGGCCCTGTCCCCTTCAGCCTGGGAGGTGGGACAGCTCAGTGGGCACCGACTGCCCTTGAGCTGGGTGGGAGGCCTGGGACCCCCTCAGAGTGGCAGGGTGGGTGCCACCTCCTGGGGAGGGGTCCCTCAGTGTGGCCTCCTTGGAAGGGAGCAGCCTGGGCAGGACTGAGGAGCATGAGCTGAAATAGAATCAGGCCCTGTGGAAGTGCAGCCAGTGTGGGCTGGGGACAGTGCACAGGTCCCCGGAGAGCAGCTGGGGTCTGGAGGCCAAGCCCTTACCCCTTCACACTCCTGCTGCCCCCTGCGGGGGTCCGGAGGCCAGGGTGAGCCTCCCTGCAGCGAGAGCCGACATAGTGATGGAGGGGGAAGCTGAGGCTGAGGGACGCCCTCGCCTGGGGACTGGCCTGCAGAAGCCTCCCAGAGCCTGTCCTGGCCCAGAAAGGGGCCTCTCTGCCTCCTTGCCACCACCAGTGCCACCGAGGTCATAATTGCCCCGAAATCGTAACTGTACCCAATTATGCAAAAGCAAAATTATATGCAATGATTTTTATGTGTTGGGAATGTTTGGTTGAAGCCGGATGATTGTAGGGGGACGGGAAGCAGCTGCTTCTCTCCGGGAGCCCGTAACTCCCAACAGCTGGGAGCTGTCATTTATTTACGGCGCCGTTTCTGCCAAGGGGTGGCCGTAGCAGCAAGGCCTGGGCAGGGCACCTGGGCAGGGGGCTGGGGCAGCAGCAGGTCCGGATGCCTGGCTGGCTGGGTGGGACATGGCCAAGAGCAGGGCTGACCCGAGTGTGGTGGGGCGGGTTTGGTTCTGCACAGCTGACAGCAGCAAAAGTCAGGTGGCCTGCCCCAGGCGCACGGGCTGTCCCCAGAGGCCCAGCTGACCAGTCCAGAAGGGAAAGGGCAGGAGGCCAAGCCGGGCAGGGCGAGGAGTCTGCCTGGGCCTCTGCAGGCTGGGGGGTCTCTGGCCTGGAGACCCCACCCGCGTCCCCCGCCGGCGCGCCTGCCAGGCCCCTGGGGCAGCTGTGACCCTGGAAAAAGGCAGGTAATGATGGTCGTCCATAATGAGGCTGCTCCGATAATGAGCGTGGGGCTATTATCCGACCACAGGCTGGACACATTCGAAAATAAATTATTTTAAGGATCCATTAACGAATACCTAATTAATGCCCAATTAGAGGGAAGCTGCAGAGGAAGTGCTCTGGACAGTCGCAAGGCACGGCCTGGTTTGCCGCCCCAGCCTGGGAGGTTGAGCGAGACGGTGAGAGGGGAGGGAGCCCAAGGTGGTCTGGAATATGGGGGCCAGCCTCTGCCTGGCAGCCTCACGGTCAGCCCTGCGGGTGCCCCACTCCTCCTGTCCTCTCATTAAATCCTCTCAGCTCTGTGAGGGAGATCTATTATCATCGGTGTTTTAGAAACAGGGAAACTGAGGCATAGAGGGCTGCCGCTTATTTGAGGACTTGGGAGACACTGTAAATGAGACCTTTCTCTAGGTGACTTTTGGTGTCATGCATGCGTTGCTTGTGATTGGGAATAATTTAAATAAGAAGACGACTCAGGACTCTGTGTGTTTACTTTGTTAGAACAAGACTCTGCACCATTATTTTTTAATGGAGACATTGGCAAGTTATTGGCAGAGCTGGGAGAAGAGCCGGAAGCTGACTGAGACATGAGATGTGACCCCATCTCAGCCAACAAGGCCAGAGGGGGCCAGGCAGCTGTGGGTGGGGCTGGGGAGGGGTGCAGGGTGACCAGGTCCTTCACCCCAAACCTCCCCTCCCAGCCCAGTCTGGGGATATAATACCCAGAAGTGGGGCACCCAGGAGGGGCACAGTCCACTCCCCAAGCCACACCGCTCCATCTCCCCCGGATCGCCCTGACCTGGCTGTGCTCTCTGTCTCCCCACCAGGGTCCTGTGTGGAGCTGCTGCTGTTGCTGCTGGCCGGGGAGCTGCCCCTGGGCGGTGGCTGCCCACGGGACTGTGTGTGCTACCCAGCACCCATGACAGTCAGCTGCCAGGCGCACAACTTTGCTGCCATCCCCAAGGGCATCCCGGAGAACAGCGAGCGCATCTTCCTGCAGAACAACCGCATCACCGTGCTCCAGCAGGGCCACTTCAGCCCCGCCATGGTCACCCTGTGGATCTACTCCAACAACATCACCTTCATCGATCCCAACACCTTCGAGGGGTTCGTGCACCTGGAGGAGCTGGACCTTGGCGACAACCGGCAGCTGCGGACGCTGGCACCGGAGACCTTCCAGGGCCTGGTGAAGCTCCACGCCCTCTACCTCTATAAGTGCGGGCTCAGTGCCCTGCCTGCAGGCATCTTTGGAGGCCTGCACAGCCTGCAGTACCTCTACCTGCAGGACAACCACATTGAGTACCTCCAGGACGACATCTTTGTGGACCTGGTCAACCTCAGCCACCTGTTTCTCCACGGCAACAGGCTGTGGAGCCTGGGTCAGGGCACCTTCCGGGGCCTGGTGAACCTGGACCGGCTGCTGCTGCATGAGAACCAGCTGCAGTGGGTCCACCACAGGGCTTTCCAGGACCTCCGCCGGCTCACCACCCTCTTCCTCTTCAACAACAGCCTCTCTGAGCTGCAGGGCGACTGCCTGGCCCCCCTGGGGGCTTTGGAGTTCCTGCGCCTCAACGGGAACCCCTGGGACTGCGGCTGCCGGGCACGCTCGCTGTGGGAATGGCTGCGGAGTTTCCGTGGCTCCAGCTCCGCCGTCCCCTGCATGTCCCCCGAGGTGTGGCATGGCCAGGACCTGAAGCTGCTGCGGGCCGAGGACTTCCGGAACTGCACGGGGCCGGCGTCCCCGCACCAGATCAAGTCGCACACGTTCACCACCACAGACAGGGCTGCCCGCAAAGAGCACCACCCGCCCCACGGCCCTGCCAGGGACAAGGGGCACCCACACGGCCATCTGCCCGGCTCCTGGCCGGGCTACAGGAAGCCAGGCAAGAACTGCACCAGTCACAAGAATCGCAACCAGATCGCCAAGGCGGGCTCCGGAAAGCAGGCCCATGAGCTGCAGGACTACACCCCTGACTACCAGCACAAGTTCAGCTTTGACATGCTGCCCACAACACGGCCCAAGAGGAAGGGCAAGTGTGCCCGCAGGACCCCCATACGGGCCCCCAGCGGGGTGCAGCAGGCTTCCTCGGGCAGCTCCCTGGGGGCCTCGCTGCTGGCCTGGATCCTGGGGCTGGCAGTCACTCTCCGCTGAGGACTCTGCGCCGGCACCCAGCATGCCACCTGTCCACCAAGGAACAGAATTTCTTTTCTTCTTATTTTTACACACGGAGGATCTGCTGGGTTTCAAGAAAAGGCTGGTAGAGGCTTTGGCCACTATCTGTGCCCTGCCTGGTGGATTAAAAACCCTAAGTGTATAGCCCCAGGTGGGGGGGCATTGGCACACATCACCCAGCTGTCCCAGCCAGCCCCCGCCGAGCACCCATAGACAGCGGCCACTCCAGTAAGGCAGGAAAAGGTATGCGGAGTTCATCCTTCATTCGCAGCGATGGGACAATGGTCCCCTCCACCCCCACGGGAGCAGAATCCTGATCATTTTGGTGGGGGGTCTGAAGGGCCCCTGCTGTTCCTGAAGGAAGCAGGACTCAGAGAACAAACAAGGCTTGCCCACCAGGCTGGGTCGACCAGAAGTCTGGTGCACATGAGCGGGGATTGGGGAGGGAAGGGTGGCAGTTTGACTCTTGCCTGACGTCACTTAATCAACCCGCCCTGAATCCAACCATAAGCCACCTTCGGCCCCTCCCTGGGGAGTTAACACCTCTCATTCCTGATGTCTCAGGCAACCCTGGCAGACCCAGGCCCAACTGCTGGGGTCCAAGAACCACTTACCAAAGGAAAGTCATCAGAGGCTGAAACTTAGAACGTCATCACGTGCAATGGGTTTCCCACAGAAGGTGTGGTTTTATAACTGTGTCCACTTATATATATATATATACACAGTCTCCACATATATATATACAAATGCACAGGTTCTCCTGCGTCCACTCCATTACCAAGCTGTATGTCTTTTCATGTTTATAAACTATATGGAAAACTGTATCTGCTGAACTAAGGATTGTATTGGTGATTTCTAGCAAGAAACAAGTTATGGAATTTTTGTCTAGAACCCCAACCTGGCAACAATAGTCCCCAGACCCACCCAGGCTTGCCGGGAGCCTGGGGCCAGGTGTGAGTAGGGAGGGTTAGGGAGAGGGGGAGACAGCAGGAGTCACTTCAGGGGACCAATATTCTTAGATATTTGGAGCATCACCTTGTTTTTATGCAACAGGAGCCTGTCTGTCGCCCTGGAGCACCCATCACCCCTACTACAGTAAGTGTTGGTGTCAGCGTGAGACGCAAGAAGCAGCGTAGCTTGTTGGATGCATGAGTGCCAGGCCCTAGGGATGGGCTGGACTGAGAAGGGGCAGAAAGGGGGCACTCGGTTTTTTAAGCCGGCAGGCGAGGCAGCACCCCACAGTGTTAGTCCAACAGGTTGGACAGTGATGTCAGCCTAGGACATCTCCACTGGACAGGCCGGGGAGACCCTGGGCAGAAGTCCAGGCTTCCAGCTCAGCTCAACTGCTGAATTCTTCCTTGTGGCTCTGTGACGGATGCCCCAGCCAGGGCTGTGTGTAGGATGGCAGGAAGGACAGCATCAGGTGGCCTTAGCAGAACAGGAATGACAAAGGCATTTCCGGAGCCATCTCAGGCACTTCTGCATTCCAGAGGCCCCGTCCCTCCTGGTCCTCCTGAGGATGTCCAGGGATGGGCAGAGGTCAGGGGGCCAGACTCAGGGGTCAGGTGCAGGCACAGGCAGGGACTGAAGCAGGCAAACCAGGCCGGGGAGAGAAGCTTTGGGCACACACAGTCGACCACAGTGCAGACCAGGGACTCCGGTGGGCACAATCTCCTTTGCGATTGTGCAAACCCAGAGAGGATGTGTTTGAGGAGCAAGAAACACTGAATCCAATTAAGAGAGGAAAATAATAATAAAAAAAATTCTCTTGGACAGCAACACTGTTTTTCATTTCCTAACCCCACCTTCCTGAAGGGGTGGCCAACCTTGGGCTTTTGTGGGGTGGGTGGGCCGGGCTGGGCACAGTGCTGGGAACACAGCACGTTTGTTGGCAGAATTTGCTGAGTGGGGCAGGGGCGGCTGACTCACAGGGACACACACACACACACACACAACCCCCCCACACTTCTTTCTCCCAGGGTTCTTCCCTCGCCCACACGGAGCATGTCCCACACTGTTTCCATGCTTCCCTGCAGCCGGCTGGTCCTGGATCCTTCCCTGCTTGTTCCCAGAAGCCTCGGCAGCAGCTGCTGAACTGTTGATTCCTGGGGAGAGGGGGGGAGGTGGCTGGAAGGGAGCAGCCAGTTCCTGGGGGCCCAGGGGGGCTTCCAGGAGGACAGGGACCCACCCAGGCAGTGGCAGACAGGGTCTGGAGTCCTCACCCTCCTCTGCAGCTTTGGAGAAAGACCGACAGAGGAAGGAGGCCGGGACTTTCGGGTCTGACTGGACAAATCCTCTGCGCTACAGTGCTTGAAATTTCCACTAAAGGGAGGCCAGTGATGGCAGAGCAAATAATCTTCTGCCTGCAGTTGCTCCCCAAGGGCTCGTCTGCCCTCATCCAGGCCATGGCCAGGGGTCTGGCTGTCCCTTGGAACCCCAGGATGGTGTTATGTTGTGTTGATTTCATTTCCAATCATAGACAGCAGAGCCCTCAGTGGGAAAATCAGGAGTATAAGCACTTTATTACATTTTTTTAAAGACTGAGTGAGTCCTGTAATATGGGAGTGAAATGTCAGTACAAAAAATGCTAATGTTTTATAAATGATCTGCTTCTGTCAAGCCCAGCACAGTCTCTAGTTGCCAAACGTTATTAGAGGTGAGGCAGTGGGGCCCAGGACACCAGGTATATTTTTAGTAGCTTCCTCCTCTAAGAGGTAGAGGGGATACAGGCAGCGCTATAGTAGATGACATCACCTGTCAATCAGCAGCTCACAGGCTATGCAGCACGATGACACCCAAGCAAATTGACAAGTCATTGGCTAAGTAGGGACCCCTCTCTCCACCAGACCCAGGGTCTCTCCTGGGTTCAGGGCAGGGGGCCGTGGAATTCTTTCCTCCTCCTTGGGGCTGAGACCACCCCTCCTTTGTACCTGATGGCACCAGCTCCTCTGCCATCTTTGCTCAGCACTTTCCCCCAAGAAGGAGCTGTCTCCTCTCCTCACCTGTCTCACAGCCCTCCCCCCAGGGTGGCCAGGAGGATAGGGCTGGGCCTCTGGAGGCCTGCGGGAGGGGCTGGGCAGTCTCTGCTGGTCTCAGAGTCTCTCCATACAAGCTCCTTCTCCCATGGCCCCAGAGCTTGGCTGGTTCCCTACCATTCACTTGACAAACGCTGATTAAGTACCCACTTGTGCCAGCTATGATCCCAGGCATCAGGGACATAAAGTGAGAAGATGCAGGTCTCCCAAAAGGAGCTTGCAGCCAAATGTGGAAAGAAGTCATCTCAACCATTGTGTGATTTGTGCCTGTGTGCCCAAACTCTGGAGAGGCAGCCAGAGAGGGCTTCCAGGAAGAGGTGACACTTCAGGTGGGGTTCAGAGGATGAGGAGTTGGCCAGAGAAGTGCGTGGGCAGTATTCTGGCCAGAGGGCTGGAAGCACGAGATAGCACTGCATTTGGAGGGTCTGCAAGCAACTGGGTGTTGAGAATTGTCAACACTGTTTGGGGAGTTGTGGGAGATGAGACTGGCAAGGGGAAGGCCCAGGGGTGGGGCCTGCTCAGGAACTTGGACTTTATTCTGGAAGCAGCAGGAATGTATGGCTCCCCCAACTCAGGGTCCTCTTCCCTAGTCCCCTGACCACCTCCCACCCCACCCCCACCAAAGCTTGGGCCCACACAAGCACGTGTTCCCCACCCTGGCACCTCCATCAATGTTCCTCAGCAGTGACTTTCATCTTCCCAACTTGTCTTTCTTGCTTGGCCAGATCCTTCCCTTGTGCCAGCACGCTGGAGTACTCCTGGAAGTCTGCCTGAGCCAGAGTCCCATTCCCAGACACCTGCCGCTTCCAAGCTTGGAAAGTATTCTGGAACCATTTGTCTCTGCGGCCCTGCAGCCCCACCCCACCCCATCCCACCCACACAAGCCTCAGCCCTCAGCCCCTCTCCTGGCTTCGAAGCACACCTGCCCAGAACACCCCCCTTACCACCTCTACACGGGCCCCTCTGGCTGTCCCCCCTCTGCTCCCCACCAGTCGCATCACCCCTTTTACTCTCTTGCTACAGCTGCTCATTACCAGGGAGCCAAGAATCCCATTTAGCAAATGTTTACTCATCACTTAGCTAATCACCCAGCACTCTGCCGCCATGGAGAATGGAACTCCAGCAAGGTCGGCTAGCAGGTTCGAGGGAGCCAGGGAGCAAGGAGGGCTTCTTGGAGGGCGAGCTGTAGGGTCCGGGTCAGGGAATGCGCGTTTGCATTTGCTGGGGGAGCTCCTGTCAGCCGAGGAAGCCCTCAGCTCCTCCTCCCTCCTGTTCTCACCAGCTCCCCAGGTGGCCCCTCCAGTCCCCGGCCACACCCACTAGACCCTGGCCACACCCCCACCAGCCCCCAGCCACACCCACTAGATCCTGGCCACACCTGCCAGTCCCTGGCCACACCCCATCTCTGAGCCAGGACCCACCTAGCTCAACGCTCCATTCAAGACAGACCCTGGGGAGGCCAGCCTTTCTCTGCATGTGTTCTTTGATTGATTAGGACCATGTGTACACTAAAAAATTTTTTTTTATTTGGTAACGTATATATAACACAAAATTTCTCATTTTAACCACTATCATGTGTGCAATTCAGTGATATTAATTGCATTCACAGTGTTGTGCTACCATCACCACCAACCATTATGAAAAGTTTTTATCAGCTCTAACAGAAACTCTGTACCCATCAGGCAATAACTCCTCATTCCTACTCCCCTCCACCCCTGGTAACCTATGATCCACCCTCTGTCTCCATGAATTTGTTTATTCTTGGTACTTCATGTAAGTCCATGCAATATTTGTCCTTTTGTGTCTGGCTTATTTCATTGAACATGAGGTCCTCAAGTTTCATCCATGTTGTAGCAAGCATCAGAACTTCATTCCTTTTTTAAAAAAATTTTTTTACCATGGTAACATATATACAACATAGTATTTCCCATTTTAACCACTTTCAAGCATACAATTCAGTGATATTGTTTACATTCACAATAGTGTGCTACTGTCACCACCATCCAGTATAAAAATTTTTGTATCACCCCAGACAGAAGCTCTATACTGATTACACATTAACTCCCCTTTCCAAACCCCCGTGCCCGCCCGTGGCACCCTGTCATCTTATGTCATTCCCTTTTATGATTGAATAATATGCAAGTGTACATTTTGATGGGGTCCCATCCAAGACTAATTTTAAGCCTCCTGGCATGGCTGTGGGGTGCACCCCAGCTCTCTCCTCCTAATCAGCTCTCCAGCATCCTCTTCCTCAAAGTAGGAATACAGCCTGCCAGCCTTGTCCTCTCCCACGTTACCAGTCCCTCCACCATCCATTCATAAGAGGCCAGTTTTCTTTTACCTTCTGTGTACTTGGAAACTTATGATTGGGTATTAAAATGCCCTTTGCAATTCTATGCTCCATATCTCTTTCTGCTCCTCTAATTGTCCCTTTTAACTCACCACACCTTCAGGATAAATCTCCCAGTCTCCCCCTTTCAGGCTGTTAATAAATACAACCTCTAAAAAATACGTAAACAGCTATTGTTGACTAAATAACTCACAGCGCAATCCAAAGGCCAGGAAAAATAGGCTCAGAGTGACGAGTGCCCCCCTGCTTCACTCACTCAAGCCGTCCTTGGCCGGCTTTTTTGAGGGCTGCTGGAATCAGGGTAGTTTATGTCCCCAAAAAGTCCATTGCGTGAAGGGACCGAGGCTGTCCCAGGGGTGAGAGTGAGAGAGAGAAGGAATGAGAGCAGCTGTGGTGCCAATGGGGCTCCACCCAAGAGCAAGTGCTGTTGGGGAAGGAGTGAGGGAGGGGCGAGGACAAAGGGACCCTTGTCCAGAGAGCATGGCTAATTTGAGTGGCATTTCAGTGGACTGGTTCCCAAGGCCCCTTACCTCCCAAAGAAGTGGGTCAGCCACCTCCAACGCACAGCACCTGCCGTGCTGTTTGACCCACCCCCCATCTCTCCTTTCAGCTCTCGTTTTTCATTAGAGCGTTAGTTTCTAAGCACCAGGAGGGTGGGGAAGGCTGTGCCTTTGAGTCACCGATTTCTGTGTCGCAACGTGCACACTAATGGCCTGCCTGAATGGCAGAATTCGACACTGCTGCTGCAAAATGTGCCTGGGTCAGAGGGCTTTGCAAACTGGCTGAGGCTCCATGCCACCCCTCCTTCTCCACCTCACCTGGGCATCTTGGGGCCCCTGCTAGCGACGCTGTCTGCTGCTCCCTCTTAGGGCCTCAGAAAGAGAGGAAGCGAGAGATGTATTAAACTCTTCAATCTCTGTAAGTACCATTTCCCAGGAGACCGGCTCTAAGGAAGGAGGAAATGCAAGTGCTCGGAACCTAAACAGGTAGGAGGCCTTGGAGGCAACCGGTTCCATGTCACCTCCCCTGGCTTCAGGGACAGTCATGGGGAAGACAGTGATGCCCTCTGAGTGGCAGATAAGCAGAAATTTAGATGTGGTTGTGCTCTCCGCACCAGCCAGA
>PVKY010006640.1:0-15731 GCA_004027775.1 Bradypus variegatus
GGGGGTGTGATCTACAAGGTTTTCACAATCACACTATCACCCCTTGCAATCTACATTATTATATAATCATCTTCAGGAGTCCAGACTGCTGGTTTGGAGTTTGGTAGTTTCAGGTATTTACTTCTAGCCATTGCAATACATTAAAACCTAAGAGGTGTTATCTGTATAGTGCATAAGAATGTCCACCAGAGTGACCTCTTGACTCCATTTGAGATCTCTCAGCCACCGACTCTATTTCGTCTCATTTTGCATCCCCCTTTTGTTCAAGAAGATACACTTAGTCCCACGATGCCGGGTCCAGATTCATCCCCGGGAGTCATATCCTGCATTGTGTATGGCCTGGCTTTTAAAGCACTGGGAGCATATCAGCGCTGGGGCCTGAAGGGCTGTGCACGCGATCATCATTTGGTTCTGAGTGCTGAGTAGCTCACTGCCTCTGGGCCCCTAGACTGCATCACTCTAATGGCAAAGAGCCATGTGTAAGGAGAGGTGGGAAAGGGAACAGCTCCTGGGACCAGCATCCTGGGTTGTGCCTTCCCCCCAGAGCTGTAAGGTCACTTGCCCCGAGATAGGGCGTCCCTAATTGGTACTGTGCCCACTATTCAGCTGGGAAATCCAAGGTTGGAGGATGGGGGGATTTACCCAGAGTCAGGCCTTGGTGCTCTAAGTAATTAGTCCTCAGTGTCCCGGGCATGGATATGAACACGTAAACTTGGCCTAGACATCTGGGCCTCTGCCCCCATCGTATAAGGTAATGAGACTAGAAACACAACAAAGAGGACAAAAAAGAAGGTGGAGATGGAAGTACACGAGGGCACACGAGGGCAAGGTGCAGGAAATGTTTCCTCCCCTCCCTCTACTCCGCTGGAGCCCCAGTCCTGACTTTGTGATTTAAGCAGGCCTGACCCCCTTTGGTGACCTGCACAACTTCAGGGGCAAACAGTTTTGCTCCCAGTTTAACCTGAAAAGTTGTGAACTCACCCTTTCTTTGTACATGTTTCACATGTTCAGGCCTTCTGTTCCCCTTCTCTGATGTCATTAAGCCTTGGTGGCTTTTAGGAGATGCATTTGCTGCTGTTTGGACACCTGGCTCCAACCATAGCTGGATCTGGGATTCTTGATTCATTTCCCGAGGTGGAGCCCATAGGAAACCCAGCTTCCTTCACTAGCTCTCATGTCTCAAACATGGGCAATGACTTGGCTTTGTTTAAAAGGAACCATAGCCTTTAACTTTCCCCCTGGGCTTTGGGGGGGACCAGGGAGCAAAAGCTCAATTGTTTAGTTGTATTTATTTACTAGGTTTGTTCTTCTTAAGTAACACTTCCCCACCCACCACCTACCCCCCACCCCTGGCAGCTCCACTGTCTTGAAAACACCAAAGAAATCGAGCTTTTGCTCTCTGTGAGGTAGTCATGCTTTTTCTTCTACGCCTCCAGCCCAAGGGGAAAGTCCTGGGTGATGGAGTTTCTGCTTTGTTTTCCCTGGTAATTGGGGTTATGAATGGGGTACGGGACAAACTCTACCACCCCTCACCCCAAGCACTGATATAAAGTTGGCCTTTGGAGAATGTGCAGCAACGTGGCTTATTCTGCAGCAAGCAGGACACAGGTGTTATTACTAGAAGGGAAGCATTCTCTCCAGGACAAAAAAGAAAAAAAAAAGTTTGGGAATCTGAAAAGCTACACTTGTTGCCTTACTTAACCTTCAGCTTCCACCAGGCGGAAGACGGTCATTCCCTGGGAAATTAACAGGCTCCATTTCACAAAACTTTCTCACTCTGTTCCCAGAGGCACTTTGCAGGGGTGATTATCTCACAGCCGCCTATGCCGGACTTCCCTCTGGCTTTTGGCCGTTGTTTGTTTTAGGCTGGGAATGGAGACTTGTCTCTGGCAAAGGTTTCCAGGGGCAGTGGAGGAACCAGAACACATCTGGTTATTTTCATGGCTTTAGGAGAGGGGCATGGAAGGGGACGGTGGTGTGGGAATGACAGCCTTGTCTGTCGGGAAAATATTTACTAAGATTGTTTTTAATTGACTGCTAAGGGACGAGTTGAATGCCAAAGGTATACTCTGTTTGGCTATGGAAGTATGTTTGTGTCCAAGGATTGAAAGCGTAGCAGGTGCTCCTGGGAGAAGACATAGGGCAAGTGTATGCAAAACCTGTGCAATGGTTCACTGTTGCCTCATCTGTGCAGATGGCTCGGTTAAAATCTCCGCCCACTTGTCATCCACCAAGTGGCCTTCCCAGCACCCCAGGCTGAACGTCCTCTTCTGTACAGTGCACATGATAACAGTACTGACTCAGAGGTTATTGGGAGTCAAATGAGACAATATTTGTGTCTTTGTTTGCTGAGCTGCTATGACAAACAGCGGACACTGGTTGGCTTAAACAACGCAAACTTACTGTCTCACAGCTCCAGGGGCTACAAGTTCAACATCAAAGTATCAACAGGCCGTGTTTCCTCTGAAGCCTGTAGCATCCTAGCGGTGGCTGGCCAGCATTCCTTGACGTTCCTTGGCTTGTAAATGCGTCTCCGCCTCCATCACACGGTGACGTGTGTCTTCTCTGGTTCCCCCTCACTGACCGTGTCCCAGTTTCCTCTGCTTTAAGGACTTCAGCCCTCCTGGGTGAAGGCCCACCCTCATTCCGTTTTGTCTCACCTTAACTAATAAATCTTCAAAGGTCCTATTTACCAGTGCGTTTACACCCCCAGGAGTGGAGGTTGGGATTTGACTATGTCTTTTGTAGGGGACATTATTCAATCCCCAACAATACGTAAAGCACTTAGCTCAGTGTCTGGCAAACATAATAAAGCCTCAGTAAATGCTAGTTATTAAGACCCAAGAGTAATGATGATAAACTGCTTTTGGAAGACATGTTTTTAATGGGTGGATTTATAGAAAATACCACCATGGGAATGCTCAGATACGACACAGGCATAGGAGGACACACAGGGCCCAGGCCCTCCTTTCAGGGGACGCTGTGCCTGACAGTTGTATCCCCAGCATTCTCACGTGTGCAGTGGTTGTCTGAGCGTGGCTTTCCCGTCTAGGGTTAGGGATAGGTTAGATTTAGGGTATTTAAAAAAAGAGATTCCCCCAAAGCTTCCACATTTTACAAAAATGCTTGTTTTGCTCCTATATAGATATTTCTTCCCCCCCCGGACAGATAAGGAAACTAAGACCTAAAGAGGCCTCGGGCTCACACAGTCCCCCAGTTCCCAGAGCTCTTCCTACCGAGGGTGTGTACACATTCCACGTGTGGTCGCAGGGGCCGATCCTAAGACAGGGTGCAGGGCACCCTGCCATCTGCCCCGGGGTGCTGTTCTGTTGTCGTGACCTTTGGACGGGAGCTATTCTTGGCCAGCAAGGTGGGCAGAGTCTGCTGGGCATCACCACGCCCCCCACTCCCCACGTCTACCTGTTGGCTGGTCGGTTGGCTGCTCTGGGCACACTGCCCCGTCAGACAGACCAGGCTTCACAGGGTCTGCAGCAGCAGATGCAGGGATTAGGAGGCCCTGGGAAGGGTATTGTTTTAAGGACGTAAGTCGGCACTTTCCAGAGCAGGAAGAGACCCAGCTCCTTCCCTGGGCACCCTGGCAGTTCCTGCACAAAGCCTGGCACACCCATTCATACCCTTCAGGGCTCTGTGTGCTACATCCTTCTTGTTTAGGATGGCAATGATAGGTGGTGCAGAAGCAGGCAGCAGGCCTGGCGGGCGGGGGGAAGATCCCCTCATTGGGGAGGGTGAGGAGCCAGAGCACGGAGGGGCTGTGTTGGGCTCAGCCAGTGTTAGGGACAGGGCAGGAATCTTTTGTGGCACAGTTGATTGAATTCCAAGATCTCTCTTACCTCTCTGCCTTCAGCAACAGGATTATAATAATGAGTAATCCACAGAATGTATTTAGAAGCTTTCTGCTGAGGAGTTTAATCCTGTAACACTCTGGGGTTGGGGGGTGACTCTTTGACCTCCATCTGGAGAGGTTCTGATGGGGGTGGGATGGGGTCTGTAGCCAACAACCGAACTCTGATTTTCCTTCATTAGAAGGGACCCCAGAGGTAATGGAACCCCACCCCCTCATTTAAGTTAGGTGGAAACCAAGGCCCACTGAGCGGGTGTGCCAGGGAGAGAGCTGAGAGCAGAACCAGCTCTCTGCACCGTTCACACCATGTCTCCCAGGTCCCAGTTCAGAGGGGTCTCAGGCAGCAGAGCGGGGTGGGGTGACCCACACAGGGAAGGGCTGAAATTCTGGGAATGGAATCCAGATGGTAGGGCAGGAAGCAACCCTCCTGGTCCTCTCCACACTTCCGCTGGATCAGTAGCACCAGGCAGTGTCCACACGGCTCAGCCAGGACAAGGGCCTGATTGAAATGTGTATGTTCACCACAGACATGGACTATGATGTTCACGACAACCCTATTCATAATAGCTCCAAACTGGAAACCACCCAGATGCCCATCAGCAGAGAATGGACAGCTAAATTGTGGTGTGTTCACACAATAGGATACTTTACTGCAATGAGACTGAATAACCCACAATGGCACAAGAAGCGTAAGTGACCAAATGTAATGAATGAAGCTAGGCACAAGAGTCAGTAGCATATGCTACCATTTATATAAAACAGGCGAAATTAACCCATGATGCTTTAAGCTGGAACAGCAGCTCCCTTGGGGATGGAGAGGGCCTGGGAGGATGCAGAGCTGCAGTGCTTCAGCTCTTGACCTGCGTGCTGGTCACACCTACCCTGGCTGTACACTTGTGGGATGTGCAGTTTTCTGGGTGTGTGTAATTCTTCCATAAAACATTTTTAAAAATAAAGGGGAAGGGGCTGTTGTCTGAGAACCTCCTGACCAAATAGTGGGAGCCACTGTGACTCATGTCGGCAGGCACTAAGGAGCCAAAACCTGCCTCCAGGCAGGCAGTTCTGGGGAGGGGGCCCAGGGAGAGAAGCTCAGCAGAGCAGAAGCCCCGGAGAAGAGGGAGGGAAACCCAGGTTGGGTGTACTGACCCACCGTGTCTGCTGACCTTCTTCCACCCCGGCCCTGACACCTGTTCTCACTGGCTCTTCCCCTGAGAGCCAGAGGGTGTACAGCACGAATCAGCACCATCACCGGCGAGCCCACCTGCCCACTGTCCCCCAGGAACTGGCACTGTGCAGGTGCCAAGGATGGCGAGGCATGGTCTTGCCTCTGACCACTGTAGTAAATGGAACAGCCTTACCAAAAGGACAGGGGCACCTCTTTAAAGATACATCACACTATACTCACCCCTCTTCTATTATTGGACTGTGGCTCTTTTAGATTTTTAAAACTTTATTCTTACTTTTTAACTTGCTTTTTAAAAAAGAGGTAACAAGTTAGGTGTGTTGCCCCTTGTTTGTGATTTTGTTCCCCGTTTGTCCTGTGGCTTGGAGTTTAGTGTAGGCTAGTGTTGGATTCTTCAAGGAATTTGCCAAATAGGCTCCACAGCTAGATAAAACACAGGATTCTAGTCTCACCCAGTAGGGATCTTATATATCAAGCGCCAGCAAATTATAGCCTGGCCACCTTTTTTATAAACAAACTTTTATTGGAACGCATCATGCCCATTCATTTACTTATTGTCTGTGGTTGCTTTGGGGCCACAACTGCAAATTAAGTAGTGACAGAGACTATAGGGCCAGCAAAGCCTAAACTATTTATATCTGGCCCTTTAAGAAAAGGCTTGCGAACCCCTGTTATACCTAACCGTATCACAGTGTCATCATTCTGCAATTGGGAGCCAAAGCCTGAGAAACTTGTGATTTGCCCAAGTGAGTATCTTTAGGCCAAGAACCCGTGTCTTCATCCCCCCCTCACCCTGAGCCTTGTGGTCTCCCTCACCGTGGAAAGAACACAGGCTCTTCAGACTGATGGCACCCTAATTTCAACTCGACCACTTACTTGCTGTGGTGTTGAACAAGTTAGGTTATGATTCTTACCAGCTTCTGCACTTTTACACTGGGGTTAATAACACACACCTCATGTAGACTTTGAGGAGTGAGATACCAAATAAAAGCACCTGGCCCCGAGCCGATGGCCAATACATTTTCTTTCCCTTCCTTCTTCTAGAGTCAGATGCAGACTTGGTTTCATTCCCACCCTTCAGAATGGCCTGGAAGGAATGGAAGTGGTTTTGTTTCCTGTCACTGAGGAGAACACCCAGGACTGAGAGGGAGAAGGCCCCCCGCCTTGTCCACCCCTGTCCCGTGGCCCCTAATGCCAGGCGCCGGCTCCTTGCACTTGAATAGCCTGCCTCAAATAGCTCTCACTAGAATCTTGCCAGGAGCTGCGGTCAGAAATTCAGGCAGGAAAGCCCCTCTCCCTCTCACCCCCTACCCTGACCGCTCCTCCGGCTTCTTCCTGGAGCTGGGCCCCACCCAGGCCTCAGTTTCCTTCATCCTTCCCAAGGATTCAGGCTCACCCCTGTTCTTCCCTTGACCTCAGCTGCCCTGGTGCTGTCATCTCTTCCCCTGCCCTGCAGCGGCCATGCCTCGCCAGGAGACATGGGGAAGAGCCCAGGGAGGTCTGGGGAAGCCTGTGTCCTCACACAGGTGTGAGCACCTGCAGAAGAAGTGAGAGGTGGAGGAAGAGGTGGTCAGCCCAGCTCTGTAACAGGGGAGGTGGGGCAGAACTAGGGGCTGCACAAGGAAGGAGACTTCCCTTCTCCCTTGGGGCACAACTCAGAAGGAATGAAATCACAGCTGACGTTTATTGAGCATTTCATGTCAGTGCACTGTTCTGTGTACTGAAAGGTATGAGTTACTCTGATTACTCTCTTCCCTGCTTTGATAGATGAGGAAACTGAGGAACATAGTGTTAAGACACTAGGCTATACAGCTAGCATGTGGTGGAACTGGGATTTGAACCCAGTGTCAGGCTCCCACGTCCGTGCTCTCAGCCACCATCCTCTACTGCGTTTGTGGAGGAGGAGGGTGAGAGAGGGATCAGGGAGTGTGGTTAGAGGACATGGAGTGGGACTTCCAAGGATGTGGGTTAGATTGGAGCCAGAGGTGCCCTTAGGAGCTGTGCCACATTCTCAGGCCCAGGGGGAAAGGCAAGAATGAAGAGTTGCTGGGTTGGGGAGGAAGGGGTGGGGGGTACAGGCATTCTCACCCCGTCCCCTGGCCATGGTGCCCTCCCCTGCAGGGAGAAATGTACCCTGAGAGCAGGCCGCCTTTCCTGCTGCGGGTCGGAGACCCCGTCCCGGACAGTGGCAGCCCTCTCCTGCTCGGGGAAGCAGGCAGAGGAGGGCCACGCCCTGGGGAGCCGGGCAGGCCAGCTGAAACAAGCTGATAAGCAGAGAACAATTCCAGGCTTGAAGAATGCCCGGAATTATCTTCCCTGAGGGGCAGCTCCGGGCCCCTCCGGGAGAGGGAGAGGCTGTGCTGGGGAGTCAGGCCTGATAACTCGTGGGGCTAGCCTGCTGTCGCGAGGCACCGAGAGGAGAGGTGAGGCCAGGCCAGTGTCAGCCGGGTCAGTAGAGCTCCCAGGGCCCCAGGGGAAAGGCAGCGCGAGGATGGACGAGGATGGACGTGACCCACCCGTGGCCGCCCTTGTCTCCTGGACCACTCAGCCTGAGGTGGGAGTGATGAGAGCCGGATGGAGTCCCTGCCCTCGCCCAGGCAGTGGGAGCAACCACTGCTGCGGTTTCCATTCTTGTTTTTATGCCAGGGAAGTTGACCAAGCCCATCTTTGGAGGGGTGGAGAGAGCAACCCCAGAGGGCATTATCCCCATTTTCCAAGTGGGGACCTGTGGTAGGCCAAAAAATGACCCCCACAAGATAGCCATGTTCATCTGTGTGACTGTGACCTTATTTGGAAAAAGGGTCTTTGCAAAGGTGATTACTTAAAGGATCTTGAGATAAGATCATCCTGGATTATCCGGGGGGGGCCCTGAATCCAGTGACGAGTGTTCTTGTAAGAGACACACAGAGGAGGCGGCAGGGTGACCTTGGAGGCAGAGATGGCAGGGATGGCAGCTGCCGAAGCTGAAGAGGCAGGAAAGATTCTCCTCCAGAGAGGATGCAGCCCTGCCAGCACCTTGATTTCAGACTTCCAGCTTCCAGAACCCTGAGAATAAATTTCTGTTGTTTCAACCCAGCTGGTTTGTTTAATTTGTTATAGGAAATGAATATAGGACCCAAGGCAGAGAGGGTCCAAACTTCACGTCAGGCCCAGTACAGACCTGGGGAGTCACCACTGCTGGTTGGCAGAAGTGAGGCAAGGCTGGATCCCAGCACAGCCCTCTGACCTTTCTCGGACAGTCATGTAGCCCACGAGACCCTAAGTGACCCTGTTCGCCTGAGGTGCCTGCCTGGGGGACCTCCGGGGAGCCCGGCTTTCCTAAAGCCACAGAGGATAAGCTTCTGTAGGGTGTGGGCCCAGGACTAATGAGGTACCCAGAGCAGAACTGCCAGATGTACTGCCTCCAAGCATAGGACACACGCTGGGGCAGACAAAGGAATCCAGAAGGGCTTCTGGGTGGAAGCAAAGGCACCTCAGCCAGGGGGTTAGAAGACTCTCCCAGGCTGGGGAATTGTCAGGACTCACCTGGAATGAAGTCTATTGACTTAGATAAAACCAGAGAAGCACAGAAGTCGGAAAGTAACTTGGGGAGAACAGCAAACCTTTTAAAAGGAGAGAGGAGGGGGAAAACAGGTACTGTGTGAGGCAGGAGTGAGGGGGGCTGTGTGAAGAAAGGATGTTTCATGTAGATACTGGCACTGGGGGAAAAAACTGGCCAGGCCAACAGTGGACCTGTCAGCCCCCGATCCGTTCCTGACCCAGGAGTGTGGGGCCTCAATCCTTCCTTCCCAGGAACCTCCACCTCGTCCTACCCCTTTGTAATTCCCAGCTACACTCCAGAAGTCTGGCCAGAGATGGGTCAATCCGAGTTGGGGCGCAGGATTTGGGGCCTGACCAGGGTGGACCTAGGGAGCCGGGAGAGGCTTGGGCCCGGCGTGACTTCAACGAGACTGAACCCGAGGCCCCATCCCACCACGCCCTTCCCAAGCAGGGGCAGCTCTTCCTGTGAAGGAAGGGGCTCATGAAGCACATTCCACATGCTGGGAAAAGGAGTGCTGAGGTCAGGCGGCTCTCGAGGGAGGCCAGAGCAGGCCCTCTGAGGTGGCTGGTTAGACAGTTGTCACAGTGTAGACGGTTGTCACAGCGAAAGCACTTTCCTTTGTGCACAGCTCCCTGCTTAGCAAAGTGCTTACCCATCCTAAGGGACCTTAGTCCATTTTGCAGATGTGTCTCAAGGGGGCGGACGACTTGCCCAAAGGCCCCCGGGGATCTGAGGCGGACCCGGGACTAGAAGCGTCCGAGTTGTCAATCCCCAGCCAGTGCTCTTGCCGTTAACACCAGTCCAGGGAGACACCACTTTCCTGCTGGCTCCTGCCCTTTCCCTGGCCCCCCTTGGAGCTTCTTGGTTTGATTTCTGTGAAATTAAGAACAGTTGGGGGGCATGAGCTAGGGAACAACAAAGGAAGCTGAGGTGGGTGCTGGTGTGCAGGGGCCTCCAGCCCCGCTGCCTTCCCGTTCTCCTTCCACACACCCTCTTCCTGGGGCATTCTTTTGAGTTTCCTTTCCTGCTATTAATAGTCCAGAGTCAATCCCGGGGCTGGCAATGGCTGGGAAGAGTGGGAAGCAGGCCCTCACTGAAGGCTGGGCAGCATTCTTCTCACCTCAGGGGAGAAGACTGAAGGGTCGTCTCCATCCATCCCATCCGCTGCCCCCACTGGAGAAGCCACCACCTTGCCGGTGCAGCCTTTTGTGCCACATTAACTGCTTGGAACATATCCTCAAAGAACAGCCTAAATGTCATTTTCTCATATCTACTGATCTCTTGGGTATTCCCTATCTTTCACCAAAGACATTTTTTCTTTGCTCTCCATCACAATTTGTGACGTCCTTCTCCATGACTTCAGTACCCACTTCGATAAACAAATTCCCTGGTCTCTCAGTTTCGTAACCTTTTTCAGACTACTTCGTTCAGCCACTTCCACTTCATGCCCTGAAAGTTATATCCACTATAAACTGCACCACCACTGAAAGGAGAACATTTTGTTCTTTGATCTCTCTACCTTCCAGCTCATTTGCTCAAGTACACCTGTACCGTAATGCTTGAGCTCAAGACATTACTTATCAGCCCCATCTCATTTTATTTCCTGCTTTATCCATCCTATATTTCACTATACACCGTTATGACCCCTACCTTACAAATGTCCTCGAATCCCTTGCACTCTCTTCTGCCATCATACTCGATCAGCAAACCCCATTCTCAGATGAACCGTTATCCCCTCCTTTTTCCATGCCTATGCCCTAGCAGCTGAACATTACTAGAATAAAATCACACAATCTGGTTGACTAGATTCATTTTAAGTTTATGATCTCCCTCCTCAATTTGGCACCAAATACTGCTTGGCAATCATTCTCTCATATAATATATAATTGTTCTCAAAGTGTGGTCCTCAGCTTAGCAGCACCAGTATTATCTGTGAATTGTTAGAAATACAAATTCTCATGCTCCATCCCAGCCTTACTGAACCAGAATCTCTGGGGATGGATCCTGCAATCAGTGGTTGAACAAGCCCTCTGAGTGATTCTGATGTACACTAAAGTTTAGAGCTACTTTTCTGGTAGGTTCACTTTCCCATTTCCAAGATTTCGTACTTTTTCCTCAGACTTTCTACATAATCCCACCTCCTTTTTTTGTTTCATGTGCATCAGCATAGCTGATTTCATCTATACTTCATTGAGAAATTTTTCAAATGTAAATTTTTATCTTCTCACCACAAAATTACACATCTACTGCACAGGTGCTTTGGGGTCAGCACATGTGTAACCCCTCCGGCTCCTTAAGATGAGCCAGTGGAGAGAGAACAAAAGGAGCATTCTTATCAGCTCTAGCATCTCCTACCTTTAAAAGAAAAACTGTTGAATATATCAGCTCCCTCCAGCTACTGCCATATTTCTCTTCTTCCCTTCATATCTAATATTTAAAAAAATTTTTTTCATAAAGCTCTACTTCCCTATCACTCATTTACACTTCTATCAGCCTGTTTCGATTTGTTAAAGCTGCTGGAATGCAATATACCAGAAATGGGTTGACTTTTAACAATGGGAATTATTAAGTTACATGTTACAATTCTAAGGCCATGAAAATGTCCCAGTTAAGGTATCAAGAGGATGATACGTTCTCTGAAGAAAGGCTGATGGCATCTGGGGTTTCTCTGTCACATGGGAAGGCACATGGCCAGCATTTGCTTGTCCTTTGCTCCTGGGATCTAGTTTCAATACGGCTCTCTCCAAAATGTTTCTGGGCATTTCTCTCTTAGCTTGTCTGAGCTCTCTGAATTTCATCTGTCTTTTATCCTCTCATAGAGGACTCTAGCAAGGGGATTAAGACCCATCTTGAATGAGCAAGGTCACATCTCCATGGATACAACCCAATCAAAAGTTCCCACCCAACATGGATGTCAAAACCTCAAGGGCAATATACCTAGTGAAATAAGCCATACACATAAGGACAAATATTGCAGGGTCTCACTGATAAGAACTAGTTATAATATGTAAACTTATAGACATGAAATATAAGGTACCAAGATATAGGACAAGGCTAAAGAATGGGGAGTCGTTGCTTAGTATGAGCACAATGTTCAACTAGGATGAACTTCAATGTTTGGAAATGAACAGAGGTGTCGGTAGCAAGATGTGAGAATAACTAACAGTGCCAAATGAATGGTACATGAATGAGGTGGAAACAGGAAGCTCAGAAGGAAAGTTGGAGGTCAAAAGATGGGAATGTATAAAACTGATTCCTATGGTGGGCAATGTCCATGATTAACTATACAAACAGAAAACTCTCCCATGAACCAGAACAAATGTATGACAATACAACTAGAAGTTGATAATAGAAGGGCATATAGGGAAGAAATATATACTATCTATTGCAAACTATATGCTACAGTTTGTAGTATTTCAATATTCTTTCATAAACAGTAATAAATCTACTATACCAACACTACGAGTCAACAATTGAGGGGGGTTGGTTAGGGATATGGGAGGATTTGAGTTTCCTTTTCTTTTTCTTTCTTTTTTTTTTCCACCTTTCACTTTATTTCTTGTCTGGAGTAATGAAAAGATTCTAAAAACTGAACAAAGATTAAGTGTGGTGATGGATGCACAGCTGTATGAAGGTACCAGGGGCAACTGATTGTACACTTTGGATCTTTGGATAATTGTATCTGAACAATCACAATAAAAATTTTAAAAAAATGCAATGTATGCTTCACAAGAATGGGAAAATTTCATATTGTGCCAGAAAAAATATTCAAATATGAAAAACATCTTTAATTTGGTAATGAATTCAAGCTTTAGGATTCTGGTTAAAATGATAAATTATTTCTTAAAAAAAAAAAAAAGTTCCTACCCAACAAAAGGTCTGCCCCCACAGGGATGGATTAAGAGAACATGACCTTTGATGGGGTACATAATAGCTCCAAACCAGCACATTGCCCAAATCAGGCTTCCACCAGCATGACATTGACAATGAAAGCTGAGGACTTCCATGTTGCCAGTTTAGCAGCGGTCAGCACAATCAGCCAGTCCCTTCTTAAAAACATGATAAAATAGCAGCAGCACTAGCTACCGACACCCCTGTTGCATGTCCCTACTAAAGGGGTAACTATTATGTAAACTTTGTGTTAGCTTCTCTGTAAAATTTTAGTAATATTACCTGTTTCTATACCTAAAAATATTCTTTAGTTTTATTGATTTTTGAACTCTTATCAATGGATAAGATTATCAATGGATAATAAGATTATTAGTTCTTGCTTTTATTGTTCAGTATTGTTTTTGAGATTCCTATTAATGCATGTAGATGTAATTCATTCATTTTCAGTGTTGTATAGTATTCTGGTGCATAAATATATCATAATTTATTTATCCATAATACTGTTGACAAATACTTGCTTGTTTTTTATATGGGGCCAATATAAAAAATATGCGAGGAGCATTCTTGTAAACATATCCTGGTGCGTACATCTATGAATCTCCCTAGTGCATATGCATAGTGGTGCAGTTGGGGAACTGAAAAACAAGCCTATGTTTAACTTTACTTGGTAATGCCATACTATTTTCCAAAGTGGCTGTACCAATTTACACAACTTCATATTCTTGCTGTCACTTGTTTTCATCTGACTTTAAAAATTTTTTTGTCCTTCTTGTAGGTATGAAATGATACTTCTTTTATTTTGCATTTCAATAATTATTAACATATTTTCAGATGTTCGTGGGCTATTTGTGGTTTGTTTTTTGTTTTTCTGTGAAATACCTGTTAAATTCTGTTGACTAATTTTTATTGGGCTGTTTTCTGTTATATAGAAGTTTAAAAAGTACATATTTTAGATACTAATCTGTTGATAGTTATGGTTATCTTCTCCCCATTTATTGCCTCCCTTTCATTTCCTTTTTGGTTTCCTTTGTTTAAACTTTATGTTTTTAAGAATTTTAGATTTAGAGAAGGTTTGCAAAGGTGGTACAGAAGGTTCTTATATACCTTTCCTCCAGCTTCCACTAACATTAATGCCTTATATAACCATGGTGCATTTATCAAAACTTGAGAAATTAACCTTAAGTTATTATTAACTCAACTATAGACTGTATTCAGATTTCACCAGTTTTTCCATTAATGTTCTTTTTCTGTTCCAGGATATAAGACTGTATTTAATCATCATGCCCGACTAGTTTCCTCCAATCTGTGACAGGTTCTCAGTCTTATTTTTCATGACCTTGAACAGTTTTGAAGAGTATTTAGTCAGGTATTTTGTAGAACGCTTCAGTTTGGATGGATCTGATGTTTTCTCATGATTAGACAGAGGTTAATGTATGTTGGGGAAAAAGACATCAGACGTGAAGTGGCCTTCTCATCACATGATATCAGGAGACACAATATGACTTACCACTGGTGATATTAATCTTGATCATTTGGTAAAGGTGGTTTCTACCAGGTTTCTCCACTGTCAGTTTACTCCTTTCCTCATTCCATACTCTGTTTGCATGGATGGAGGAGGATTATGCTTCTCTTTCTGGAGAAGGGAATATTTACAGTATCTTTAAATTCTCCTATAAAGAATGATTTGTTCCTTCTCCCCCATTTATATATTTAATCAGTAAATTATTTATATCAGTATGTGTTCATAGATATTTATTTTATTCTTTGGGTTTCAGTCCAATACCATTTCTTTTTTTTAATGTTGCTATTCAGATTGTTCCAGCTTTGGCCATTGGGAGCTCTTTCAGTTGGCTGCTATGTCTTGTTTGATTTGCCCACATTTTTTTTTTCTTTTAGGCACTTCCTTACTTTTTGGCATTACAAGATGTTCCAGGCTTATCTTGCATTTTTCCTATGCTAGCACTAGAATCAGCCAGATCTCCAAGGAGCTCTAGTTCATTATTGGAGACTGGTATTAAAACCAAAGTATAGGTGCTGGCTGGGTGTACTCCATACTGGCATGCCACTTCTTCTCAGCTGACAGAGCTAGAAAATATATGTATGTATAATAATTCATGAATGTACACAAATTTATATTTCTGTATTTATCCATATATATATTATATATATAACCTTCTATATGTAATCTGTTGTTTTTTTCTTCTGTCTTCAAGATTTTCCTTTTTTCTTTGGTTTTCAGCAGTTTAAATATGATACATCTATGTGTGTAGTTTTTGCAGTAGTTGTTGCTTGGTATTTATCCATCTTGGTGTTCTCTGAGCTTCTTGGTATCTTCACTAATTTTGTAGAATTCTTGGCCATCATTTCTTCAGGTAATTCTGCCCTGTTTTTCTTCTTCTAGGATTCAATTATGTTTACAGTATACCATTTGCTATTGTCCCACAGTTCTTGGATGCTCTGGGTTTTATTTGTTTGCTTGCCTTCCTTTTTCTTTTCTGCATTTCAGTTTGGGTGATTTCTATCGACCTATATTCTGGTTCACCAATTATTTCTTTGGTTGCATCAAATCTACCTGTGAGCCTGTTGAAGGCATTCTTCATCTCTGTTATGGTGGGTTTTTTAAAAATTTATTTCTAGCATTTCCATTTTAATCTTTTTACAGTTTCCATTTCTCTGCAAAAGTTACCTTTATTGCCAGTTGTCTACCTTTTCCATTAGAATTTTTAACATATTAATCATAGTTATTTTAAATTCCCAGATAGTTTTAGCATGTGTTGTATCTGACTCTGGTTCTGATATTGCTTTGTCTCTTCAGACTGTATTTTTTATTGCCTTTTTGTATACCTTGTATTTTTTTTGTTGGAAGCCAGACATGTTATATATGACAGTAGATATTGTGGTAAATAGTTTTATGTTTGGAGATGAGCATGATTTTTTTTTCCACTGTTTTTTGAGTGTCTGTGTTTCTGTTAATCTAGCCAGGAGTTGGGCTGGGTTTAAAATTTGTTGTAGCTATGGATACTTTCAGCCAGAGGTTGCAAATTCCTCTAGTAAAACCTTCTGTTTGTCTCCCTGCTTGGCTGTGGATCTTCCCTTTCCACTGTTGCTCAGAGTGTCCATTTGTTACAGCACCCCCCAGGTTGTGTTCTTTTGTCACATTCCTGCTCTTCCTCTAGGTGCGATGCTGGACTTAGCAGCAGTCACCCCTGGGGGATAAACTGTATGTTTCTGACCACCTGCAGTTCAGTGCTTTT
>PVKY010006641.1:0-15737 GCA_004027775.1 Bradypus variegatus
TGAATTCCTGGCCACGCTAGCCCAGGGTACAGAGGCCTTCTGCTTGAGGGAAGGCATTTACACTTAGCAAAAACCACAGAATGCCTAGTACTTAGTCTGAGGTTTCAGCAAATAATTCATAAGCCCCATCACAAAACCCTGCTTCCCGGACAAGGCACTTCCTGGCCACAGCTCGCAGCCAGCAAAGTGCAGGAGAGGAAGGGACGGCAGGAGTGGGTGGAACGGGCCCAGAGTCCCAACTCTGTCCCTTCCTAGCGGTGCGATTTGGGACATGGTAAATTCTTTGAGTCTCAGTTTCTCATCTACAAAATGGAAATCGTGATACCTACACCTCCTGAGAGTGTTCTGAAGATTGAACAAACTAGAACAAAATAAAGGGGCTTTATAAACTGCAGTGTTCTGCCATTCAAAGAGAAGCTGTTCTGATGCTGTTTCTTGGAAGAAGCCTGGGAGGTGCCCATGGGCATCTGATGTGTCTCAGGGAGGCTCTTCCTCCTTGTGACGGATCCTACGACCTTGGCGGTGCCTGAGGGGGGAGGGGGAGGGGCAGGCAGTTTCTTGTCTCGGGCATTACTAATCTGCTGGTCCACCTGTGAGCTAGCAGCCTATAGGGTGCCTGGGGTGAGATTTGTGGGTGCTTGTGGTTTAACCTACACCCATCTCTATAGTCTCCACCCACATCTGAGCACTCCGGTAACCATGCAGCCCAGTTCCATGGTTTGCATCTGTTGCCCCTGAGTATTTCTAAATAAAGCCCCCTCTTACTCTCAAAAGTGCCCAGGTTTGAGCCCTCTATCACCCAACTGGCCCTTATGAGGCTCCTTACTGCAAAGGAGAGGCTAAACTGGCTTATAATTGTGCCTGAGAGTCTGCCCGAGTGCCTCTTTGTTACTCAGATATGACCCTCTCTCTCTAGCTAAACCACCTTGGCAGGTGAAATCACTGCCCTCCCCACTACGTGGGATTGAGAATATGTTCTTGACCAAAAGGGGGATGTGAAATGAAACAAGATAAACTTTCACTGGCTGAGAGAGTCCAAATGGAGTTGAGAGGTAAGTCTGGTGGGCATTCTTAAGCACTATATAGATAGTCCTTTTTTAGGTTTTAATGCATTGGAATAGCTAGAAATAAATACCTGAAACTATCCAACTACAACCCAGTAGCCTTGACTCTTGAAGATGACTGTATAACAATGTAGCTTATAAGGGGTGACAGTGTGATTGTGAAAGCCTTGTGGATTGCAGTCCTTTTATCTAGTGTATGGAAGGATGAATAGAAAAATGGGGACAAAAAACTAAATGTAAAATAGGGTGTGGTGTGGTGGTGATTTGGTGTTCTTTTATTTTTTTTTTCTTATTTTCACTTTTTCTGGTACAAGGAAAATGTTCAAAAAATAGATTGGAGTGATGAATGTACAACTATATGATGACACTGTGAACGACTGTACACTTTGGATGATTGTATGGTATGTGAACATATCTCAGTAAAATTGAACTTAAAAAAAAGTGCGCTGGTTTGTATGATAACTCGTATGGTGCCCTGACTTAGGACATTTTCCTGGGGCCACAGCAAAGGAAATAGAGTTTCCTCCCAATTCCACTCCCCACAGGAAAAGGACCAAATGTCACACCTGGAAGATTACTTGGACACCCACTAGTCCAACTTGTTAGTCTTATAGTTGAATAAAATCAGGTTTAGAGAGAGCTCAGGTGTCGTCCCAAGTTCGCCCAGCTATTGAGCTCCTGAAACCATCTCCCAGTTCGAGGCTGGTGCTTTCTCCCCATTTCCTGCCCAGAGCTAGTAGGGAGTACGACAGTGAGTGAGAATGGCCGTGGAGCCGAGGACGTAGGCAGCGAGACAGGGCCCTCCTCCAGCGCTGGCCTGTGTGGCTGATGAACTAGCCTCTCACCTGCCTGTACCTATTAGGGAGGCCGCTGGCTGGATGGCACAAGCCCCCTGGTGTTCTGATTCTGTGTGTGCCCGGTGGTCCCCTCCTGCGGCCTGACTGAGGGGAACGGGTCCAGGAGTGGCTCTCACTCACCAGGTGGGCTGGGAGCAGCTGCGGTGAGTGTGCCTGGAGAGCCCAGCGGCAGCCGACGTGGGTGGGCCTTTGCCAGGTGGACTCTGAGTGACCCATGTGGAATACAGGCCCTTGCTCTGTTCCCACTGACCTAGTCCTGGCCGCCCATCAAGCGGCAGCTCGACTATGACCTCTCCCTGGAGATGCTGTTGATTTCCAGCCCAGCACCCCTGTGACTTTCATTGAATGAAAGTGACTTTATTGAGCACAAACTACATGCTGAGCATGCAGTAGGTGCTACGAATACGTTATCCCTGTCCTCACACAACCCAGTGAGCTACTCAGTAGCATCTCCACTTTGCAGTCAAAGAGTCGGAAGAGTCGGAGACCACATGGGGAGACAGGCAAAACAGCAAAGGAAGTAAAGTTACCAGTTTCCAAGGGGAGTCGATCACCGTTTGGTAAAAGAATGGACATGAAGGCAAGATGAGACATTGCCATGGAAGGGGAAGAGGAAAGAAGAGAGAGGGAGCCATATAAGCGTTCAGTTCGCCGGTTCTGTGTGCTCTGACTGCGATGTCGCTGACCCTCATGGGTGGGTAGCGGTATCTTCATTTTATCCTCCAGAGAACAGCAGGTCAGGTGTCTCGGGTTCATCTCTTCACACCTCAAACCTCTGATCTCCATAGAAAAGACGGGAGCCTTATCAGGTCTGATTCAGTTGGTTTGGGCATCTTTCAAGTAACCTCCCACTCAAATAAGAGTATAGGGATAGGCAGTAATTTAAAAGTAAACAGCACTCAAGTCAAGAATTCAAATTCAACCCATTTTTACTAAAGGAGCACTTCAGGTAAAAGGAACACATTTACAATGTAAAAGTAAACTGATACATTACCAAGCCTGGGGACTTCTGTCCCATCCAGACACAGCTGGATATGAGATCAGAAGACTCCTCCAGTTTAAGTTACGGGGTATTTATGGAGCCTTTGATTTAGGATACATTCCAATTAAATCATATTCTATTTTTATGTTTGAACCACTGATGATGAACTATAGGTAGTGAACCATGGGCAAATTAAAAATAAAGGAGGGTATTCACAGCATTTTTAGAGATTCAAACTTAACTTTGAATGTTTGCAAAACTTTCTGAAAATATTTCTATTAATTAAGGTATGACTTCTGTAACAGCAATATAACACAGCTTTTACTTATATAAAAACTATAAATTGGGAGAGAGACTACTATTACTCATATCTAACTTATTAGTACAGTTTTCTTATTTCATTCTATAATTAGTTTAGCCATTACATCATGTCCTCACTTCCTCCTTTTTTACTTGGGCCTGTTTAGCTTCTCCCTCAGTACAATCTTCTAATATAGGACTCGAAGGATATGAATCATCTGTCCCAGTTATTATAGTAAGGCCTTTCCACTTTCTACCATTTGGAAATTGTACTTGAGTATTTTTGGGTAAAAGTTCTGTTAAATATATCTATATCAGAAGAATAACTGGTTCTTCATGATCAGAAGAGAAAGCATCAGGTGGTAAATGAGAGCAGCATAGAGAGGAGTCAGCGTCCTCATTATCAGATGCCTCAGTAGAGATATTATCCTGTGACACAGGGAAGTTAAACCATTTCCCAAAGTCAGCCAGCCAGAAATGGTAAAGCCAGGATTCAAGCCCAAGTCCACTTCTTCCAAGCCCAGAGCACTTGAATCCACATCACGCTGCTTTTCTACTGAGCAGTCACCACCTGCCAGGCCCAGTGTCCTTGGCATATATTGCCAGCAAAACTCCACCTGAAGTTCTTATGGGGATCATAGAACAGGATCCTCTGAGATGGTGGCAGCAGGAGTACGAAGGAAAGGGTTTGGAGAAGGAGAACAGACTCCCCACTCCACACAAGGCCTGTCCTGAGCCCCGGATGAGGTCAGTGGTAGCCTGTGTCATCCTGGTGATCACTACAAAATCCTTCCCAGGCAGCCACTCTCTGAGCCCCCAGAGCCTGGGCCGGGGAGGGGGTCTTGCCCTGCCCTGTCCACCAAGATTGGCTTGGAAAGCCTGCCCTTGGAGGCTGCTATTCCCCGATGTGCGGAGGGCCGAGAAACTGCAAACATGAACTGCTTGCCCATCTGACGCAGGCCTTTCCCTGGTCCCCGTGGAGCGGCCTTCCTGTTCACATTCAATTCCACAAGCACTAATGAGCACCTACTGTGTACATGGGACACTGCCAGGCTTTGAGGTGACTCTGAGGAGTCCCAACCTCATAGAAGGGACAAGGCAAATGCATTTGCGAGAGAAACACAACACCAGGCAATCATTTTAGAACAGTCTACATGACAAAATCATTCTTTCAAATGAAGCACTTGGTTATGTGTGTTTTTGTTAATCTACCTCCATGATTTTTAAGTGTTGTAAATCACAGGAGTTTTTTCCAAATAAAATCTTTCCTGGGACCCCAATATATTATAACAACAAGCGCAACAATGAAAAGTCTGAGAAAAAGACAAAAGCAGGGTTCCTGGGGTCAAATGAACAATTGGTTGACATCTCCAGGACAGCCCCTAAATCCAGCTGCTAAATTATTATTATGAGGCTTATGTAGCAACAGAGGAAAATGGTTATGTAATGATGAAAAAGCAGGCACAAAATGCTTGTGCACCGTCTCCTGCTGAGGAATCACAGCTGGCAGCCCCTAGAGAGGACTGGGGATGATCAATACAGGGTTACAGATGGATCTGAAAATGAAAAACGTGTATGTCAGTGTTCGCTGTGTATCAGAGAGGAGGGAGGGGAGTACGTGACCACTGTTTGGGGATTTCCCAGGCAGGATTAAGGAGCATTTTCAGGTAAAAGGACTAATTGAGAAGAGATCTGGGGACTATCAAGTCCAGATGGTTAAATGGAGTGCAGAGTATTAACAGGGAAATTGGGAGCCTGAGATGGAAGGAACCAGAGCATAGAAAGGCTCCCCGCATCACCGGGTACTGTCCTTTGATTTCCAGGCAGCAGGGAGCGCCAGCATGTTTCTGAGCGGGGGCGTGAATCATGGAGTGAGCTGTCCTTGTCCCCTGGAGTGTGGTCCCTGCTGGCCTTGGGAAGGCGCCCTCTCAGCTCCCCTCTGTCCAGGGCGGGTTGGATCTGGCACTCTCTCCTCAAGGAGTCAGGGCCCAGGCCACTCTCCTGAGCCCAGCATGGCCTCCTGCACCAACCCCCCGCTTCCCTGAAGGCACCGAGAGCCTCGCAGCAGCGGCTGGTTCAGGGGCGGCCGTAAGGGGGCAGGAGAGGGCTGGCAATGGGTAGCCGCGGCAGCCGCCGCCTGTTCCACAAGCTGGGCCAGTGCAGCCAGTTCAGGAGCCTTGGGAGCCAGCGCTGGAGGAGAGGTCGGGGGTGGGGGTGCGGTAGGATGGGGAGGGGGAGGATGAGCGGGGCTCACGTGGTCCTTTGGGAACAAACACCATGGTGAGAACCAGATGCACCAAACAGACCTGGGTTGGATTCCCAGCTGAACCACTTCCTGGCTGTGTGAGATCGGGTGAGTTAACTGACCTCTCTGAGGCTCACTTCTTCTTGGGCAAATTAGGGAATGATAACAGCAAAATAACTTGGTATCGGCATGAAAGAAAGTGTGGGTCAGCCCTGATGCACTGGCCGAGGCTTCCTACACATCTGTGCACAGCCTGAGTTTCCACTGCGGTTAGGGATGGGGCCTCCCGGGCCTTTACTGGAAAGTCTGCTGGGGCCACTTGCCAGCACATGTGGCCTCCCCAGGGCCTCCCTCTGTGGCTGGACCACATTCTTCTCTTCCTCTTTCTCCCACCCTCATCCTATCAATCACTTTTCCAAGCAACACCAGGAAACACTTGCCCACCCTACCTCCATCCCCACCCTCTAGGAACCCAGTCTCCAACCTGTGGGAACAAGCTACCAGGATTGAAGCCCCCCAGGACTTCCCTCCAGCCTTGACCCCACCTGTGCCCTGGATGCTGTGCGTGGGCCACTTCCAAAGAAAGGAGTGAGTCAGAGGCCATGGGACACACACAGACCCACAGGGTCTTGTTGCAGGGAGGAGGAACAGACTCCAGAAGGAGGCTTCTTTGCAGCAGTGACAATCAGGGCACAGTCTTTTTCCTCCTCTGCCCCTGCATGGCCCCACTTTTGTTCCATTAGGACTTTGTTCCACATGCTACAAGGTCAGGGACAGGGGAGCTGGATACCCCTTTGCCAACTGCCACCAGGAATGGGAGAGAGTGAGGCCTTGGAATGGTCTGCAAAGCCCCCTGTGGGTGAGGACCACACAGCACCCTGCTTTCCTCTCCTTTGTATTCCCAGCCCCCACCGGAGGATCCAGCCCTCAGTCCACACTAATTCACATGACACAGGTCATTAAATCACATTCCTGTTACCCAGTGGCAACTGGAGACCTAGCTCCCTCCCAGGCCCCATACATGCGAACCCCTACTCTCTCCTCATCCCCTGCCCTTGCCCCAAACCATGCAAACTGAAGCAGCCTGCCCTGGGTCTCTTCCTCAACAAAGCCCCAGGTTCTTAGCACTGGGGGGACCTGGACCCCTTTGAGAATCTGATGAAAACAATAGACCTTTCTTTCCAGAAGAAGTTACCCATGCACCCTTTTCTGTACCCATTTTTAGAGAATCTATGGGTCTCCTGAAGGCCCCTGGTAGACCCTCCTGAGTAAGATTCCCTGCTGCAGCTCTGGATAGCCCCTCTCACCAGATCTGGTTCCCAGCCTGCCTCTGCTACCGTTAAGTAAAACCCCTTGCCTCCATGGGCCTCAGTTTTCTCATCTGTAAAATGGCAGCAGTGATGGCTGTGTGGCCTGCCTTGTAAAGTTGGCATAAGGACCAAATGTGTAGTGTGCAGATCAGAAGCGTGGTGGATTATTTTTGGGGCATCAGCCTCCCTTCTGGGCCCTGAGGGGGATGAGGGAGAGGAAGGCTCAGCCCTCCACATCCGGGTCCAGGACTCTCCCCTTTACCACTCTGCTCCTCTGAGCTCCTCCTTCTCCCTAACACCCACCCACCTGCACACCCCGAGATGCCCCCAAAAAACTGAGCCCCTCTCCCGACCACGTGAGAGACCCCACAGGCACACAAGGGCCCTCACCCCAACGCCAGCTCCTGCCCCCCGAGATGCCGGCTGTCGGCGAGCTACAGCTCAAGTCTTCCCGAGGCTCAGTTGGGACCATCACAACCACCAGGATGTCATCCCAAACCCCTTTGTCCCAAGAGGCCCTTCAGAACCTGCTTCCAGCTGCGTCCCCTGCCCTGTTTCTCTGTGCACCCCCTCCCGGCTCTGCCACCCAGAGCAGAGGATGTCCAAGCTGCGGGGACCTAAGAGCATCCAGCCCAGAGGTCTTCACACCGAGCCACGGGGGCTCGAGGAGGAGTCTCAGGGGCACCCGGCGGTCAGGGTGGCAGAGAGGGTCCTGGCCTTGCTCCTCCACATCAACTCTGTTTCGGGTAACAGAGCTCCATGGTCGTTTTTGTTTGGACAAAGGATTCCGACTGTAAAAACATCTTCCAACCCCTGAAATGGGCTCAAACCCTCAGTGGGTTCTGCCCTCCCTCACAGCCCCTCGTCTTAACATGAGTGCTTGGCGAGACAGATCCCATCCTCTCTCCCTTGCTGTCACCTGCGTGTATTTATAGCATGACCTTGGCCACCAGAGAGCATAATGGGCTTTTTAGGCTAAACCAATTAAACTCTCCCATAAGTTGTGTCTCCGTGACAGCTCTCGCCGCCCTTCACTGAACTTGCTCTATCTTCATTATCTCTGCTGTTCTCGGCAGGGGGAGGGCACGGCCTGGGCATCTGCCTCTGTTTCCAGCCCTGCCCGTGTCCTTCTGCCCCAGCGGCCGCATCTCATTCCCTGGGCTGCGTAGACACGTTCCGGAGCCTAGGCCATGCCACCCCTTCCAGAGCCCCTTATCAATTGGGAAGCAGGATACACTCAGTAAGGGGTCATTGGTCTTTCTCTCCTTTTTTCCTTTGCTCCCTTCAGTCTATGCACATCAAGCCTCCAAGCATCGGTGGAACACACTGGGCTGGGCACCAAGGGATGGCACCACGCGGAGGTGGCTGAGCCCCAGGGCCTGCCCTCAGGCGCCCACAGTCAGCGCTGGAACCTGAGGAGGGCGGCATTCCCCAGGCGGTGGTTGGGGAGCCCCCAGGGGTCCACATCCTTAAAGGCAGTGATCCCAAATGGGTAACGCTTTTTTAACGGAAGGGTCCCAGCGCTGTGCCGGGATCGGGTGGGCTTGCCCACGGCCGCGTCACCAGCCAGTTGTTCCCTCGCTCACCGAGTGCCACTGCCACCAGGGTGCTTTTCACCATCACACTGTGTCACATTCTCTCCATGTGTAGTCAGACTCAGTGTAATTTATACCCAGCACGGACCATTGGTTCAAGACAGGAAGCAAAAGGAACACTGAGGTGGAAACACAATATCCAGTTGCTGAGGAACATAAAAAACAGAATAATTCTAAAAATTTTCCTAGTACCCCATAAACCAATGCTAAGAAGGAAAAACACAGTGGTGATTATAGCCAATTTGGCTTCTTTATTTATTAACAATAAAGATGATCCTCTTCTGTAATGTATTTTAACAAAGTGCATACAAATTGCAGTTTCAAGCTTTTTCTTTTATCTCAATATCCTACTCAGAAAACCCTTTACCTTTAAAATAACTAGTTGATTTTTTAAAGAACAGAAAATTCAGTAACTCCAAATATCAAATCCTAAAAGCAGATGTTATTGCCATAACTTATAATTAAATTACCATCTGCATTTTAAAGTACATTTGGTCCCCAAATGAAACATAAATCAAAATAAAATTTGTCAATAAATCATCTTTTTGCCTAATTAATTTAAAGAAAATTAAACAGCATCTATCACTTATTCAATGGGTATGATGTCCAAATTTATCTTTATACATTAGGATTATAATTAAAAAGTACTTAAAAGCAACTTTATAATACAGTCTCTAGTAACATGCTGATCTAATATAAAATTATTACATTTAAAAATCACTCAAATACATACCACAGAGAAATTACGAAGTGATTTTTAAAAATGTACTCACATTGTTCTCTAAGTATTTTTGGTTTTCCTCTCTTTCTGGGCCCCGTGGTATATTTGCACTTTCCTGGCTGCCTTGTGGATAGATGAGGTTGTATGCCCACTTTTGGCCAATGAGCTGTGAGTGGAAGTAAAATTATGTTATTTCTGGACCAGAGCATTTAATTGCTGATTGGAGACCCTCCAGAGTTCCCCTTTCCCACTGGCACAGCGGCTTCCAGCAGCCTGGCTCCCTCAGCCACGACTGTGGGCACAGCACCACTGCTTGCCCATAACAGACAGGTGGACTGAGCAAAAGAAAACTTTGTTGTTTTATGCTGCTGAGATGTTGGGGCTGTTTGTTACTGTATCTTAACCAAACCTCTACTGACTGATAAATTCCCATGTGAGACTCCTCATCCCTCTATTCCCATGATGGTGCCGTGGGATAAGCTTGGGCCTTGGGATGAGGCACACCTCTGTTCGAGCTCTGGTCGAGCCACTGCCTAGCTATGGGGCCCTGTACAAGTTACTTATTCTCTCTGAACTGATTTCTTCATCTTGAACAGGAGGTGCCTAATACCCACCTTGGATGGCTATTAAAGGGACTGGAATTAGCACAAGGAAAAGGCCTTGTGCCAAGTCTAACACACAGACACTTTAAAATAGAAGCCCGTATAAGATATTTATGTAAATTTCTATCACATTTATTCTCCCGGCACCACTGTCCCGTGCCCCCTTCCTTTGGTGAACCATTTCCCTCCCTCTCTAGTCATGTGATTCTATGAGGCTGCAGATCACAGCGGACTGCGCCCTGGCTGAAGCGAGGAGCAAGCAACTGAGACACCACCAATGCCCCTTCCCATTCAAAGTGAAGGTCAAATGCGGGGTGTGTGACCCGAGCAGGGCCAACGGGGCACTTCTATTGGATTTGCTAGAAGGGCAGTGGGAGAGACTCTTCTTCCATGGATGGTGACCTATGAGGGGTAAGCCTGGAGCTGACAATGGGCATATTCCTACCACATGGGGAAAACCCATCTATGATGAAAAAGAATGAAGTGCCATAGAGATGGAGTGGTGGGTGGGAGGGGGAGGGGAGGGGAGGATGAAAGGAGGGGAAGGGAGGGAAAGGGAGGGAGGGAGCCTGCAATCTCCCCCCATCCTCCCGCCACCTGAAATACTAACCAAGTGCCAACCAAGTGCTGGGTACTGGGCATAAAGAGGTAAACAAGACTAACGTGTTCCCCCCACTTGGTAGAGCTGATATTGCAATGGGCAGGGGGGGAGGATCAAAAATATTGGTAAGAGCATGAAAGAAAGCAACAAGGAGCCAAGACAGAAATTAACTGTGGGGATAGAAGGTAAGGACATCTATCTATGGGGTGCCCACAGAAGCCTTTCTGAGGAGGAGACCCCCATTTAGGACTGGAAGGAAAAGAAGGAAGCCGTCACAAATGAGTGGAAGCCCATCAGGGCAGAAGCACCAGTGTGTTGGAAGGACCAGGGGTGGGAAGGAGTGTGTAGTAAGCATTAAGGCTGAGGGGGCCAGAGAGAGAGCGAAAGGCTTGGTCAGGCAGAGTCTCGAGGGCCCTGGAAGGAGCTGGGGTTTATTCTAAGGTTATGGGAAGCCCCTGTAGTGTTTTAAGTGGAGGGATGACAACATCCCTCCAATTCCCACTGCTTCGAGCCTGAATTCTAACTTTGGCCCATCAGCCCCATGTGGAGGGATCTCAAGGCCTCATTTCACCAGCTAGAATCTCCTCTAGGAGGTCCAGGGCCTCCGTCCTGCAGGCAGCCCCCACCACGGGTCCTGGTGCCCCCGCCCAGCCTAGACTTCTTGCCCGGCAGCCCATTTCCAGTTTGGGGACTGACTTGCTATCACCACTTACCCTGGGAATTACGGTCCCCAGAGCACTGGAATGAGAATCACTCAATAAATTTGTGCAAAATAGACTCCTGAATCCTGTCCTCAAAGAGCTGGTTGAGCAGACCTGGAATTCTATGTTTTTAGAAGCTTCTGAAGGCTTCAGTCTTCACCTGTGAAGCTGTGTGGCCTCCTCGTTGGCATCCCCCCCTGACGCTGACTGACTACCTGCTGGATTGTCTCCTGCCAGGACACCCAAGCTTGGACCAGCTGCCCAGGGTTCCCCCATTTCCCCAACTCCTAGTGGCACCTGCCAAGCCCCTACCACTGGTTACTTCTCGCAGGACATCCTCCTGGGTGCTGACCATCTGTCTGAGCCTCCGATACATGTCTACCACTGTGCCTCCTCCCCAGATCCCTGGCTGGTCAACTTCTCATCCCTGCAGCTTGGGATGCAGAAGCCCCAAAGGCAGGTCTTCTCCTTCATTGCACTGAGGCTGGGCACATGGGCTTTGTGGTTGCACAGGCCTGGGTTCGAGTCCTGGCATTGTGAGGTACCAGCTATGTGGCTTTAGGGAAGTTATTTACTCTCTGAGCTTCAGTTTCTTATTTGGGCAAGAACTAATAATAACTATTGTATACTTTTGTATGAGGATTAGATGAAACAATACATTTAACAGTGTACCTAATATACAGTCAGCATTATTATTACTATTATTACCATGATTACTATTTTCCTGGCCAGGTATGATTTTCTTGACAACCATGCTCCCATTCTCTATTAAATAATAATATAAACCTTCTTCCTGACATGAGCCTCCTCCCGCTACTGTCCTAGGCCAAGCGGGGACCGTGGTCCATTTACCGTCATCTAGTGGTTCAGGAGGGGGCGATGGCAGGAAGCAGTTGCCCCAGCGAACAGTTGCCCCTGCCTAGGGTGGGGCAGATGGCTTGTTCTGATTTTTCAAGAAGAGGGACTGAGCTCCTGTCCCCTCCTCCCATTTCTGCCACTCTTACTAAAATCTGTTTTTATCAGCTTTGCACTCTTGAGCTGAGATGTTTGGCTACAGGGAATAGCTTCTCCAGGGAAGAAAAATACAATATGTAGCCTCCAAGCCTCTCTCTAAAATCAATTGCATGAGTGCTCCTGCTGCCCTGGCACCGCTGTGTGCTCCAGCTGGGAGACCAGCTGTCTGAGAGCTGGGGCCACCCGGCCACACTGCAGCATACCCAGCTCCCGGATGGGAGAGAGGAATGCGTCTTCTTCCAACCAGGCCACCTGAGGGTGGCCTGAGAGCTCCAGGCTGTGGGCACAGGGCCATGGTGGACACAAACCCCTTGCGGTTGGGCCACCCCCTTACCTGGCACCTATGGGGCTGTGTCAGGAAGTGAGCTGCCTGGAACCACACCTATTAGAGTTGGCAGGGACCTCAGAGGCCATCTCTTCCACCCCCTCCATTGAATAGCTGGGGAACTAAGGCCCAGAGAGGAGAGCACCCTCTGAGTCCACAATGAGGCAAAGCCACAGCTCCTGGCCTCTCAGTGACCCCCCTGGGGCTGGCTGGGCTGCTCAACCAGGTCAGCTGTTGCCCAGAATAACAGATCCGCTCCTGGCATGGCCGGTGTCCTTCTCCAGCTGCCTGGCTGACCCCTGGCCCCACTCTGTTTACTGCCAGCATCGCCTTCCTGTTTGTTGTCTTATGGGAAGAGCCAGAGGGGCCAGGTGGGGCCACGGCTATTGAATAGCCCTTCTGAAGTGCAGACTGTTATTCCAGCAGCTCTGGAATGTCTAGAAGGATGGAAATGGAACTGCTGTTTTCAGGGGTGGGGTGTGATCTGGATTTTGCAGAATTGGAGTTTTTAAACAACTCCAGCCTCCAGATTAAAGTAAGTGTGCACCATTTTCCTGCCTGAGCCTCCCAACATCCTTGGGAGGTAAAGCCTTTGGGCTTCACAGCCACCCACAGTTTACAGGCAGTCAATTGAAGTTAGAGCAGTCGGGTGACTTTTCCATAATGCCCTGATGTCTGGTCTATGGCTCCCTCTCTTCCTGCCCCTAGCCCACGTTCCTGGGGCCAGGCACAACTGATAGAATGAGATTTACTTCATGTGTGAGGTAGAAGGTTCCTCCCAAATTCATGGGATTTCCAAATAGAGGACAACCCCAGCCTATACAGTACCTTTATACAAAGCAGAAAAACATTCTCTTTCCAAAACACCTTCTACTACTTACTGAATAATTGTTGTAATATACAAGACACTTGATTGCCAACTTCCAGCAAACTTTCATAATTCATTTTCAAGTCTACAACACCCAGGCTGCGTAGGATGCCTCCAAGGCTGTGCGATGCAGCATCTGGACTATGGGCTCCCTCCGCCCCTCACCCCAAACCCCTCCAACATGGCCCCGCCCGAGGTCTTTGATTCTCTCTTCCCCTCCCTCCTCAGTTAGCTTGGCCTCGGACCCTTAAAACTCGGGTAGCAGATTGATGGAGTCCTGTGCTGGACGCCGGTGCCTCTTCCATCCTCCCCAGCTAAAGGAAGGGGCCGAGGCCCCAGGGCGAATATAGGAGCCCAGGCCCACACCTGGCTGGAAAGGGAAGAGGGAGGTAGAGGCTGGGTGTTGCCTGTGGCCGTGTGGAGGGTACTGAGGGGGGTGATGGGGTCAGACCAGCATGGGAGTCTGATGGGAGAGCAAAAGAGAGGGCACAGGGCCAAGTGCATCCAAAAATCTTTGAGACCCTGCCTCCAGGCCCTCTCTCTCAACTCTAGAAAGGAAAACCTGCACTTCTCCTCCAGAGGGAGAGTGCGAGAGGGGAGGGCTTGGAACACAGCCTCCTAGGTCTCACTCTCCTACACAGGCTGGAAACAGAACCATTAAACTTCTGGGTACTTCCACCAAAAGCTCACCTAGATAGGGGGAGAAGAGAAAAGTCAGACCCTGGGTTTTTAAATTCATTTTCACCTTCCTTCAGGAGCCAGAAAGACACCTTTGCTCCCCACTTACCCCCATCCCTGCCTTCCATCTGGGCCCTCACCATGGTCACTGCCTCTGGGCTCATTATCTGCCCACTGATATTCAGAACGATTTCATTAATGTCATTGCAAATGCAGTCATGAAGAACTTATTAAGGAAGTCTGAACTGGCCAACACTTCCCGCAAATAGCCAACTTAAATACCAAGCACAAGATCCATTTATGGTGTCAAAGAAAACCCCAAATGCATATGGTCAAAGAAATATTGTTGTTCTTGGTCGATGCTGAGGGTGCTGCCAGAGAAGCTGCAGGAAAATTATTAATATCTATTTTGGGGAAACGTGGATTAAAAATAAACAGCCGTAGCCGAGCGCAGACACGTGAGGATGGAGTGAATGTGAAAGCCAAGCACAAGGGTGTTCAGTCACAAATTTCGAGCCTGAATGATCAAGCTTTATTTGTTCCCTATACGGATCATAATTTTAACCTTTATAATGCAAAGTAGCCAGCTCGATTTTACATTGCCAAAGGAGGCTTGGCATGATTAACAGATCATATTTGCCAGTTACTTCATCTGTGAAAAGGTGGAATAGCTTGAAAAAGATTGTTTAAATTATTTTAAAACTCTTCGGACATGGAAGTGTGGGCATCTTAAGTCAGCACTCTCTTCCAAAAGCGGAGGCAGAGAAAAACTGACGGTGGGGTAGCAGGTAGCAGAGATGATCCAGCATAATCCCTGGTGTCCCAGGGGATAAACTCTCCCTGAGTATGCATCTGAAAATCTTCCATAGTCCAGAGGTTCATGATGGGGGCTGAGCTGCCAGGTAGGGCTACGGCCTAAAGTTGAAAAGGTTTCAGGTTTTATTGCTTCTTAGGAGCTCTCCAGGGTCCTGACAGCCTCTTCTTGAAACTGACCCAGCGGACCCTCAGGCCTCGAGCTGAGTCTGCTACCTCTGCCTTCCGGGATTTTGTCCACTAGACACTAACTACATCTAATATTAACAACTTGCCAGAGCCTGAATCTTCCTCAATCTTACACCACGTGAAAAAGCCATGTGGTGTCATGGAAAGCGGATGAATTTTCAAGTCAGGAAAACTTGGGTTTGAATCTCAGTTCTTCCATTCACTGTGGGAGTTGGGAAAGTTTACTCTCCTTGAGCCTCAGCTCCCTTTTCTGCAAGACTAGATAGTAGCATTTGCCTTTTAGGATTTTGGTAAATATTTTAAAAGTTGATGAATGTAGAATACATAGCTTGTGTCTGGGATGTAGTAGGTGCTCAATAATAAATGCCTAGACTCGTTATCTGTATTAACCTCCCTACAATGCCTAGACTGTGCTTGTAACCTGTCATGCCCTGGCTTGGTGAACCCTTTTCCTCTTTATGAGTTAGGGCTCAATGGTTGCAAGTAACAGAAACAAACTCAAATGGACTTGGGCTTTTGTAAAAAAATTGGGGTAGCAATACAAGGGTATAGTGGTGCCCTTTGGAAGCCAAGAGCATGAGTGCACCACAATGCAGTAGGGTTGTAAATGTCACCATCATCATCATCTGCCATCTCTGCTCCTCTCTGGCATTTCCTTCATTCCTATGGAGGTTGGTTGTCTCTGTTCTTCCATCCATTTGGCAGAATATGCCCTCCATTGCTCATGAGTATTCACACTGTAGGTCTAGAATAGAGACTTGACAAGATTGGCTTTATTTTCTCAATTCAATTCCAATTTATTGGGAGAGAAAATCTGAGTAAGCCTGTTTGGAGAGACCCCTGATCTGATCAGGCCAGACTAGGCAGGTCAC
>PVKY010006642.1:0-15736 GCA_004027775.1 Bradypus variegatus
TTTTCCTTTAAAGGGCCTGATGGCAAATAGTTTAGGCTTTGCAGGCCTCTGCTGCAACTATTCAACTCTGCCATGGTAGCACAAAACCCACCGGAGACAACGTGTAAAGGGTTATATGTGGCTGTATTCTAATAAAAGTTTATTGATGGGAATTGAAATCTGAATTTCATGTAATTGTCACATGTCACAAAGTGTTATTACAACTGTAAAAGGAAAAAAATCTCAGCATACAAAAACAGGGAGAGAGCCCACTGGCCATAGTTTACCAAAGCCAAATCAGATGGGTTTTAGGCACCTGGGCAGTGTCTTCATGGAATAGAATTAAATCCATTGCGCAGGCTGAAGAAACTCAGGACAGAGGAGTGATTCAAGAATGGTCCTCTAGGCCTCCTAATTCTAATCAAACATACTCCCCATCAGATTGTTTCCTTTTACATTTCATAAGGAGTCAACAGTTTGCTTTTGGGTGTTTGTTTCTGCCTCAATTTTCCTGAATCATTTTCGCATTTAATGAATCCCTTAAAAAAGCTCAATGTCAATGGCCAAAATAACTAGTCACTTCTTAGAGTTTCAGTGAAGTGTGACCCTCAGAGGAAGCAGAAGGTGGCTGCAAAGCGGGGAGGCAAAGGCAAGGGTCTAGAGCCAGCAGTGGGAAAATTATCCTCTCTCTCAGTCTCTGTTCCCTCTTCTCTAAAATGGCCACAGTAATAATTCCCACCTTAAACCTTAATATATCACAATTACAATGAAGTAATAGATATGAACTATAAAGTATAATATAAATATTGCCTTATGAGGTGCCTAGACTTTCTACACTTACTGATTTTCTTAAACAGACTCAATTAACTCTTGACTCTTGATCCCCAACTCAGTTAGGACCTTTCTCACTTTATTTCCTAAAAATCCTCCAGGGTATCTATAATGAAAAAGATAATAAGTGTTGGTGAGGATGTGGGGAAATTGGAACCCTCATATATTGCTGGTAAGAATGTAATACGGTGTGGCCACTGTGGAAAACAGTCTGGCAGCTCCTCAAGATTACACACACAGTTACTCTATGATCTAGCAATTCCACTTCTGAGATGTAAAACCAACAGAAAACAAACATCCACATTAACACTTGTCCATGAATGTTCATAGCAGCATTATTCATAAAAGCCCAAACGTGGAAACAACCTATGTCCATCAGCAACTGGTGAATGAAAAAAAATATGGTATATCCATATAATGGAATATTATCTGGCAATAAAAAGAAATGAAGTACTGATACATGCTACAACATGGATGAACTTTGAAAACATTATTTTAAGCAAAAGAAGCCAGGCACAAAAGGCCATTTATTGCATAATTCCATTTATATGAGCTATCCAAAATAGGGAAATCTATTGAGGCAGAAAGTGGATTAGTGATTGCCTAGGTCTAGGGGCAGGCGGAAGAGGGGGTGAATCTGTGGGAATTGAGAGGGGGAAGACCTCTAAGGGGAGCAGGATATCTTTTTAGGGTAATGAAAATATTCTAAAATTGATTGTGGTGATGACTGTAAAACTCGGTGAATACACTAAAAGTCAGTGAATTATACGTTTTACATGGGTGAATTGCATGGAACGTGAATTATATCTCGGTGAAGCTGTTTAAGTGAAAACTCCCTCCAGGGAATCTTGCATTCCTTCGGAGAGCAAGTCCTACCTCCTTAGCATGGAACCCGAGGCCCTTGATGTTCGGCCTCTCCCCACTTCTCCAGGCTTCCTCTTTACCACTGCTAAGCTTCAATGCTCTACCTCAGCCATATCAAAATAAATGTGCTTGTACTTCTTTAATAAATGAATATGTATTTACTGCACAATCAATAATTAATAAATCAACATGTACATTTATGTACTGATCCCATCTTATTATATGCCCAAGATGTGTGCAGCCCTGTTCTCTGCACTGGAAATACAGCAGTGAAGAAGAGGGACAAGACCCTTGCTGCGAGGAATTTACATTTGTTGCCTTCCTGGGGCCTCCTAATCTTTCTCCATACAGCCTGGCCTGGCTCTTTCCCTCAGGCATCTTTGCCAGGCCAATCCTTTCATCCCTCCCCTTAGCCTCAAATGCCATCTCCATCCAGATGACCTCTCTGGGTTTCCCACATGTGTGTCCACAGCATCCCAGACCTGCCTCCATCATGGCCACGTGCCTGGCTAGACTGTGAGTTTCTCCTTGGGCAGGAATTCATCCTTTATCTCTCTATTCCCCCAACAAGTTCACCATAGGAATAAATGTTGCTACAGGAATCAACCAATGACCATGTTTGGCCTTCCGCTGGCAGATGGTTGAGCTTGGCCTTGGAAATAGCAACAGTACAACTGTAAAAACAACTGTCACATTATTTCTCTCACGTGATCTAGTGCTAACTTTCTGGCTGAGATTCCCCCCTTCCACCAACCCCTACCCCCACTCATCTCCACACTCCCTCCCTCCCAGCACAACATCTCTACTATTTATTTCCACCTTTCCAACCCAACAACTGGATTCTGGCTTAACTCCTGGTTCTGCCACCTGGAGCAGTGAAAGTTTTGTCTCCTTGGGCTTTCCTCTGCTCCCTGAAGGCTGAAGGGAAGGACAGCAATTTGGCCTTCAACAGGCCCTTCATTTGTTTGCTTTTACCACAATTGACTTGGCACAGACCTGGAGCTGGTCCACACGGCCAGCTGCTAACTGGCTCAATATGCACTCCACTTTCTGACATTCAGACAGTACTTGAAACTCCAAATACCAAGTCAAATCCAATCGGCTCTTTCCAATCACATTAGTTAGCAAAGTACTGAAATGAATGTTTGGGGTTGGCAAACAAGTATTGATCCCACCCCTCCTCAATAAGGTTTCACGTATGCATTTTATCTGTTAATGTTTTCATTTTAATCTTATCTGTCGCCTTTAGACATGTAAGTATATTTTAAACAGCTTCACAAATTTTTTTAACATTTATGTCTCCTAAACTAAGTTAATACTTATATAGGTTGCCTTCAAAGTGTCAGAAACGTATTAAATGTATTAAAATGAAGGGGAAATTAATAGTAAAGTTGCATATGAATTCAAAGTTATGCTAAAAATAATTCAAATTGATTGAAAATGTCACTGGGCCTTACTACAAGTCTGTAACCAAATAGCAGACGCTAAGTCTTTTGACACTTACTGATCAAACTGAGCAGACTTGGGAGCCAGGCCCTTTCTCTTATCGGTCCTTGTGGAGGCCATCCTAAAATCCCACTCAAATATGCTTCAAAATAAGACAGGAGTGGGGGAATCTGAGCAATGAGTATACAGAGGCTCATTATCCTATTCTGTCTACTTTTGTGTGTGTTTATAATTTTCCATACTTAAAAAAAAAAAGTAGCCTGGTCATGTCATCTCTTCTTAAAACCCCCTTTGCCCTATGGTGCTTATTGGATAAAACCTAAACTCCTTTGCTAATTGTATTAAGCTTTTCCCTGACCTCTCTCTTGCCCAAGGGGGACCTTCTGCTCTCTCCTTTCTAGCTCTAAAACAACATCTTGCTCTCTCAGACACCCTTAAATCTTCCATGCACTTATTTGCGTACCTCCCTCTACTAAATTATAAGGTCTCTGAGGGCCAAGGAGCATACCGTATTACTGATTTTTATATTCCTAAAGCTTATCATGGCACATAGTAATTGTTTCACAGGTCTCTTGGTTGATAAAAAATGAAAACTGCCTTAATGTAGGTTCTCAGACTAACTCATACCACTTTTCCCAACATTCTGCGTTCTACCTGCTGTACTTCGCTTTCCCAAACACAACCTTGCTCTTCCACAGTTTAAATTGTTCACACATGTTTGTTTTTCCTTCCCAGAAATACCCTTCCCTCCTTTATCTGGAAAACCCCTCCTTTAGTCCTAGTCCAAATATCACCTCCTCTGGGAAGCCCTCCTGCTTTTTCCACCATTTAGCTATTTACTTTCCTGCAGCTCTCACTGAAGTCCAAACTCTTCAAAGGCAACAGGTGATTGTTTGACCTCTTGGTATCTAAGTCTAAACTGAGGGTCCTGCATACTCAAGCTGAGACTTTTACACACAAATGTAAGAGAATGAATTAACAGCTCAGTTGTTTGAGTACACAGTCCCTTAACAGAATGGTAAGAGTCCATCTTAATTAGAACGTCCCCGTCCCCATACGCACTTTCCTAACATCCTGCTGAGCCCTTCTTCATCTCTCTTCCCTATGACTGAGCAAGTTCCCTTCTTTACAGGCTCCCCCAAAACCTGTCTACCATGCTCAATTGCAGCTTTTCCTACTCTCTCCTGACCTGAAGGAAGAGGTCTCTCTCAGTTCCCCAGAGTCTATCCCTTGTTTCAGGCCAAGTCCTTCATAGGCATGCTTCTGACCCTTGACTATCCACTGGGCCCATGTCTATAGAATTCTCCAGGAACTAGTTCTTGATATTCACCTTTGCCTCTTCCTTTTTTTTTTTTTTTTGATTATTCAATTGACATAAAAATACTTAGTCACTGTAAATTTATATACACAAGTGAGTCCTTCTACCTGGAATATTCTGGTCATGACTGTTTAAACTTTTAAAGCAAAGAAATATTTTTGACAACATGTGCAACATTGAAGGGTTTTCCCTCTACCTCACTTTTATTTCAATTGTCTTATTAGAGATGCATGTTTGAGCTGTTAAATATAGACTATAAAATTTTGTGCTTTCATCTTGGACCCAATCCAGGGAAGTTTAATAATGAAGAGGCAGAGTAGCACAGTACAGCAGGAGGAAAAACCCAAGACAAAATTGCACTTGGCGGTAATAATACAAATGGTAATAATCACAATGAATACTTGTTGAGCACTTTCTCTTGCCAGGCACCAAGCTAAGTGCTTTATAACAATTATCTCATTTAATCTGCACTACTCCATGTGGTAAATAACATTGTAATATCCTAACATCCCCAGCTAGCAAGTGAAGGAGCCATTATTTTAAATCAGACCATGAGATCCCAGGATCCAGCTCTGAACTCATCAAGGATCCTTCATCAGGGTTCAAGTTCTGTTAGCCGCCCTGACACCAAATGGTGCTTGACCTTATTCACCTCTCTCTCTGCACCTCAATTGTCTCACCTACAAATGAGGAATCTGACCCATACAGACTCACAAGGCATTCTCTCCTAAAAGGCTAAATGAATCCCTGCAGTGTTGAACACCACTCAGAAATATTACGACAGAATTGTTGTCCTTCTGAAAGTTCATATTGAAATCAATTAGAAAACATGTAAATACTTCGAATCCATAAAAAGGTGGAAAATTCATAAGCAAATTTGTATATGAATGTTTAAAGAATTAGTCATATTTAATGAAATGAAGATGACCTTGAAATACTGATTAATCACACATAAAGGGCACTGAGTAGGAGTTGCAATCAATTTGTCTTGGTTCTCAATCTATTTATCATTGTATTACTTCTTAAATATGTCCCTATAAAATAAGATTGACAGGCTTCCAAATATTTCTAAAAACTGTTAAAAATGTTAAAATGCTTATTTCCATTTAAATTACTTAATAGATAATTATTAATGATATGTTATAATTCTTAAAATCAATTCTTACTTTTAACAGACTCAAAAGGAATGCAAAGGAGAATAGAAATTATATATAGGAACATCTTGCTTTCTAGAACAGATTTCTTCCCGAAAGTTGAATTTTAACTATTTGTAAGTTAAATCATATTCTCCTATTGACTTCCAATATAAGTCCAGTGCTGATTTAGTGATACATCTTGTTAGTTCATCCTATACATAACTTCTAATAATTCTTTCCTTCTATTTCCATCTAAATTTCTTTCCTTTTATTCCTACCAAACTCAGCCTTGCCATCAAGTAGGCAAGGTGGGTAAAAACAATTAAAGGTACCAGAAATTCTGCAATTCCTTCTAATTTCTTACCCTAATAAACCTGGCTTATTGAGCCTCTACATATATACAACACACACACACACACACACACACCTATTTTTCTACATTCAGTGTAGGTGGCAGACAAAAATTCCACTGAAAAAAATCAACTTGATCCCATAGTGGAAAGTGCACTAGTTTTGGAATCAGATGGACAAAAGTTTGAAACTTTCTTCTATTCTATACTGGCTCTACGGCCTTTAGCACTGGAGTGCTATATGACTATGTTTTCTCATGAAAAAATGGGGATAGTCCCACCCATCTGGCAGAAACGTAAGGATTCAAAATAATCTATACAGTGAGCCTACATATCAGCTACTGGGAGCCTTCAGTACATGGAAATGCTTATTATTATTGGGTATTCAATTGCTAAACTAGGGGAAGAAGAAGTGCTCTGTTAGTTTTGTTTTTGTTTTTACTACTGTTGGAAAGCACAAGCTTTTCTTTATATTGAGTAAACCATACAGACTTGGGGAGAGACCTGGGTCAAGGAAAACTAAGAATAAAATTAATAGCGTCCCCTGTAGGAGCGAATGCCACCATGGTTCAGCGATTTACTGCTGTGACCAGAGCTAGCTAAGGCACTCCACTCCCTGCTTTTTATCCCTTCACCATCTCCTCTCCGTTTCTTCACCTCCCTCTGTAACTACCTTACTTCTTTGAGTTTCTCCAGTCTGCAACTCACTTAAAAGCCAGTATAAAACATGGCTTCAGTATTGAACCCAAACAGCAAAGATGAAGGAAATACAGACTACTCTTTGGCCATTAATGGTGAACTGTATGTTACAGGTTTTTGCTTTTGCTATTGTTTTAAATAAAGAAATGGAATGAAGTCTGCAAAGCATCTTTAATTCAAATTAGTGGATATCAGGGTCTTTTTTTTTAAAAAAAAACACTCTTAAAAGATATTATTTGCTAAAATATAAGTTCAACTTTTGCATACAGCTCAACTGGCCAGGAATTTTTTTTTGTAATTGTAGTTTATTTTATATCAGCCAAATACTTTTAGTTATCAATTGTCTATAAACTGAGGGTTACTAAAATGTTGTAAGTGCTTAAAATAACTGCCATTTAATGTATGAAGAAATTAACAATGACGGACACTCAGTGACAAGTACCTTTATTAAATTTTACTTTTGTAAAATTCTAAGTGAGAACGTTCCAGCTGGAACAAAATATTCCTTGGTTGCCAGTAAACAGCTGCCTCGGTGCTGAATGATGATTCAAGCACATTTATGGTGCTGCACATCCAGGTAGGCCCAAACCAAAAGAGACGTTTTCCTCTGTAGTCTTACCAAAATAGGGACATTCGGTGAAACGAAATAAAGCTTCAGTGGCTGAGAGATTTCAAATGGAGTCGAAAGGTCACTCTGGTGGGCATTCTTATGCACTATATAGACAACATTTTTTAGGTTTTAATGCATTGGAATAGCTAGAAGTAAATGTTGAAACTACCAAACTCCAATCCAGTAGCTTGACTCTTGAACACAATTGTATAACAATGTAGATTACGAGGGGTAACAGTGTGATTGTGAAAATCTTGTGGATCGCACTCCCTTTATACAGCGTATGGATGGATGAGTAGATAAACAGGGACAAAAGCTAAATGAAAAATAGAGTGGGATGGGGGGATGAGTTTGGTGTTCTTTTTTATTTTTATTTTTTATTCTGATTCTGATTCTTTCTGGTATAAGGAAAATGTTCAAAAATAGATTGGGGTGATGAATGCACAATTATATGATGGTACTGTGAACAGGTGATTGTACACCATGGATGACTGCATGGTATGTGAATATATCTCAATAAAACTGAATTTTTTAAAAAATAGAGACATTCGGGCAAGCTGTTTGTATTACTACAATATTTACCACACATTTCCTTTAAAATAGCTGGCTTTCCTGGCATACAAAAGACATGACTCAGATTGCAAATAGCTTCTAGAGAACTTATCTAGCAGAACATCCACACATTAAGAACTATCATGTAAGGTCAATCACTGCAAAAAAGTTAAAGTTATTGTGCTTTCTGTCCTTTTACAGCGGGCATGCTGCTTCTGGCTCTAGCAATAAAAGCAGAAGGGTTAAACTCCTGACCTCATTCTATTTCAGTGATTAAATGAGTGCACCACACACTAGTAGAAAGGATTAGTGGTGTAGAATTAGACAATAATTAGGTGCTTCAGTGTAGGGTCTTTCCTATATCAGAATTAATATTAATATCTAATATTAGAGTATTAGAGTCCTCTAAAATTAAGTACTTTTATACTAGCATATCAGATAATATGAGAGCATCCATATGTAGCTCCTTAGAACACTTTGAAGTATTTGAGGCTATGGAGATGAAACATGTTTACAAGAAGAAATATGTGCTGTGGGTTAAAAAATACATGCCTACATCCAATGATGGTGTACACTGCCATGTTCATCAGTGGCCCTGTTTATAATTACATATGTAAACACACATCCTTGAGGGCAGACATATACTTTGCCTTATAGTAGCAACATTTAGAGATGCTAATTTAAATAAACTGTCAAAGTTGTGGAAGCAGTCCATTTGGGGATGAGTTCAGTCAACAGAGTGACTCATATTTCATAAGTATTTTAGCCTGCATCTCATGCTGTATTACATTATATGGGAAAGGTCTGGCTCTGGCTCATCTGATTAATCCATTTATATTCCACTGGTTGCGGTGTATGTCATCAGTTTATACAGTAACCATAAGAATCAAACCCACATAAGGAAGTGTGGGCTTCTCATAAAGAAGCAATCTCCCCCCACACCTAACAAGAGCAGCACTGAGTGTGTTGAGATCCCAGCTTCCTCCATTTCAGCCCCAGTTTTCCTCTTGGATGCCTAGATCCGTTTTGCACAGCCTCTCTTGCAGTTTAATCAAAGAAAACTATAATTACACTTGCAGGTCTCTAATTTTGAAAAGACATTAGCAAGCCACAGTCACTTCATTTCTCTGCACTTCAGAGACCAAGAGAGAACAGAGGGAGCCTAAGTAATAATTGTTCTTCCGGAGGGAAACAGAGAAACCTGCCTGGTGGATAGGAAAATCTGCCTGCCCAAGCAGGTATGAACGTCAAGCGAGAGCCAAGGAGATGAGCGTCTGGCTGGACAGGATCTACCGCTTTTCCGATAAAATCTGCCTAAAACTTTTCCCCGACCTTCAGGGGCCCTACAGTTGGAGCCGCCTGGAGGCTCCAAGCAAATACACCGCACCCCAGGCGCGTCCCCATCTGCAGAGGCGTCTGCCCGGTCCTTGCCGCGTATCCCTCCTCCTCGGCTCCCCCTGCTCAGTGTCTCTGGGAGCTGGTACCCTTCACTACCCTACTTCAGAGCCGATGGGGGGGGGGCTCTTTGGCCCGCACAACACGCACAGCCTCACCTGGAAGATGCCGCCGCGCGTCCCCTCCGCCACCCCCACCCCATTTTGGCCTTTAGGCACATTCCAAGAGGGACCAGCAGCAGCATTCCAAAAACCAGGGCCATATTTTACTCTAAAGAGACATCCTTCAGCAACTCTACAAGTCCATGGGCGCCGAGGCCCACCCACCACTCCAAAGAGAACCCACCCAAAGCCCCACAGCTGGAACGCAGCAGGGCAAAGCCGAACCTGTCATGACACTGGGAGCCAGGTACAGTTCAGAAGCCCGAGGAACCCAAAGCAGGTGTAGTAACCTTGGTAAAGCTAGTAATGATGCCCCTGGCAGATCCCCTAAGACCTCATCTTCCCCAAAGAAAACCCCAGAGTTGCCCCTTTGTCTCTGAACCCCGTATTCATAAACGGACGCGATCTGGGTTTGGCTCTAGGCAGCACTCTGCAAAGTGCCGGGCGGGTGTCGTGCCCGGGTACAGGGCAGATGTTCTCCGCAGTCCTCCAGACCTCCAAGTCCAGGACCCGCCAAACCCCCTCCCGCCTCCCGCGCTCACCGCCCCGACGGGCCCCGGCACTCACCGTCCCGGGTGTCCTCCCCCCGACTGCAGTTGCTGCAAATGTGTTTGATCTCCTTGCCTAGTTGACAGTGGATCACAAAGGACACGTTGTTGTTGGGGGCGGGCTCCTTCAGGGGCTTCATCCTCAGCAAATAAAAAGCTTTCTTTTTGGGGTTCTCGGCGCTCGCGCCTGGCACCGCGCCCTCGCCGCAGCCCTGCGAGCGGAGCGCAAACCTCCTCGGCTTCGCTGCGCGCGTGGGCTCCGCCATCCGGCCCCCACGCGCTCCCACTCGCGCCCCTCGGCAGCGCCAGCATGCCCCCGCCCCGCCCCGCACCAGCGCCTCTACATCAGTGCGGCCCCGGCGCGGCGGGGCAGGGGAAGGCACCGAAAGGGGCTTGACCTCGCCGACCTCCCAGCCCGAGCCAATCCGAGTCCCGCGGCCGGAAGAGGGCTTCCGGAAGGCACTCCAGGGTCCCACCTGAGGCACTCCACTCCCACCTCAAGAGCACATCCTCCCCTTCCGCCGCCCCGCCCCTGAATACACCTCCCAAGCAGCAATTTATAGTCCGCTTGATTTGCAGCTACCTTCACTCTCTCTTGAGCTCCCAGGCAGCAACGCCAACCTCTCCCTCCCCCTTCTCTTCAACCATAAGGCTGCCAAATGAAAGCAAGGGGATCCACACAGAAGGCGACTGCCTTGGAGCCCTCCGCTGGAAGCGCCTCTCTTGGGCCAGAACAAATTACTATTCTCTGCTGGGTCCATCCCTCAACACTTGACTTCCACTGGAACAGACAACCTGTTAAAATCTAATTGAGGTTTTCAGTCCCCAGTAGAAATTTCTCAACCCGAAGGCAGCCTTACAACAGTGCTATTATAACTTAAAAGAAAAAAAAAAACTTTAAGAAATGGCTGCTTTTATCAATACTTAGAGGCAAAGACAACAACTTGCAAATTTATAATCCAGCTAATTTGGCTGAAAAGTCCCCAGCTATTTTATAACCGTGAATAAAGCTTTGCAAGACAAATGCTATCTATGGAGATTTCCACAGAGAGAATGGTCTAATAAGGCAAAGCCATGGCTCAATATTAACAACTACAAGTTATTGAGCTCGTATTTGTTCTGAGTGTTTTGTTTTTAAATCACACTGTCGAACCGCCAATTCACACAAGAATCCTAAAACCAGGCAAGGTGAGTCCTACATCACCAAGCATAGAACTCAGTGTAGGGAAGCCCTTATCAAATCTCCTTGGGGGTTTATTTAAAAAACAGAGATGTTGGGGCCCCAAACCCTGATATTCTAATTTGGTAGGTCACTATAGGGCCCAGGGGTATGTATCTTTAACAACTTCCCCAGGTGATTCTGATGCAAAGCATAGGTGGCGAATAAGGAGTTTACAGCCAGATCTGTCTGGCTGCAAGCCTGTGTTCTTTCTACCACACTCCACTGTCTCTGAACCACAGCCCTTGCTCTCTTTTCCTGCCTGCCAAAATAATGTCAGTTAAAGGGTGCACTATCACTACCAGTTGTTTCCAGGAACTTCCCCAAAGCTAACTTCATTATATCTCGTGTCTGATGCTTCCAAGGGAGGCAGATCACCACTAATTGGAGGAGACACTAATCAGGCAAATTCTACATGTACAGCACACTTCACAGGTGAAGAGCCAAGGATCCATTGGGGATATTAAATTACTGTATTTTAATATGCTCTGGTGCCCCTCTGTCATTCACACCACTTCTCATCTGCAAAGTGTTCTGCCCAAAGCAGCACAGAGTTTTCATTTCCATCCTGGAGTTAGGAAAATCAGGTGTCCAGCTCACATGGCCTGCCCTATAAGGAAGGTCAGGGACTGAAGTGGAAAGCAGATTTTGGAGTTGTGCTTTCTTTAATTAGGTAGCAACCAAATCCCTCTTGGTGACGATTAGGGCCTTTGATAACCCCTCCCTTTTTCATCTGGGTTACTGGCCAGAACAGCCACAGGTATATCTCACTGCATCTGCTCATGTCAGATTTATGTCACTCAGCTCCTGGCTAATTATAAGCCTTCTTTCAGAGATGACAAAGGACCCATTTGTTATGCTGGTTCAGTGTATGAAAGAATTTATTGCATTGTGTTAGGGGAAAACATTTGTTATTCTTTCTCTAATCCTCAGGCCCCTCCCCAAACTTTATCACCCCTTAACTCCCTTCTGAAAAGAGGAGATTATGTATATATCAGCAAATTACATCTTCCTTCAAATGTGTTTTTTTAAAATAGCATTCTTTTTCCATCTTGCTCTCTGCCCCACAGGTCAGAAAATCAGACCTGCTTAAACCCCATATAACCTTATTAAAACAACTGAGCCCAGAGCAATATTTTATTCACTTGCAAAATACTAAACCAGAGCTAAGGGCTCTTGTGTGTCTCCATCCTAATTGGCTAAGTAAGGTCATGATTATAGTATAGGGAAAACTGAGTTAACCACCAGTTTAGGTTCAAAGATTAAACGCCTTTATTCAAGTTAAGTGTGTAAAAGGCCTAAAGTTTATCTTGGAGGACACTCGTCTTATTTGGTGATCCAGCTTCCTAAAAGGTCCTCCTCTAAGCAGGTTGCCCAATATAGTAGCCACTAGCCCCATGTGGCTATTTAAATTTAAATTAATTCACCTAATACAAATAAAATTGGGTTCCTCGGTTGCACTAGCCACATTTCAAGGGCTCAATAGCCACGCGTGGCTTATGCCTACTGTCTTGTTCAGTGCGATTACAGAACATTCTCATCATCACTGAAAATTCTACACACGGTGCCCTTCTTAGAAGATACATGAATTTTACTGTCTCAGGTTGACAATGGGGAAGACTAGTTTGAAGTTTTAGAAGCTGACGATTGCTATCTCCTATTATTACTAGAGAGGGCAGGTCAGGAGGGGAGCAGGAGGAAATCTTCCTTAGTACTGGCAGCAGTTTGGAAAATGGTGGCTGTGTCTAATAGCTTCCAGCCCACCGTGCTCTGAGCCCCCGTGGATGTACACATGTGCCTGAATGTCCTCTGGCCTGCTTTGTACCCTGAATTCCGTTTCAGTGAAGTAGTCTGCTGAGGTCATGTACCTAGAGCTGTCTGATACAGAGTTTATGTTTGTCTCATCCCATAAGATGACCTATGTCTATTTAAGATCCTTGTAATTAAGGCTCAGGTCTATTACTGCTGCTGCCGATAATTCAGCACTCTACTGGAGAAATAGTGGGGTTTCTTCACTTTTAAAAGAAGGGGGAAGCAAAACAAACAAACAAAAACAAAAAAAGGAAGGGGGAAAACATTGAAGGAAAGGACAGTCCAGAGCATCCTTCCACTTATAATAATATAACAAGGAGTCTCAACCCAGCGCCTACATAGCTTGCTTGCATGGGATTTTCACCCAGGCGATCTAAATTGGCAAGAGCCCTTGTGATCACTCTCAGAGTTGCCCTGCTGTGTGGCCACCTCATTCTCATCCTCTCTTTAGGACACATTTAACTTGTAGGCCCTATTCTGGAAACTTGGTTCCCTAAAACCTTGCTATTCAAGTGTGATCCCACCTACCATCTGAACCATGTTTCCTGGGAGCTCCTTAGAAATGTAGCATCTCAGGCCCCACCCCAGAATCTGCATTTTAACAAGGCCTCCAGGCGACACCTTACATTAAGGTTTGAGAATCAGCCTAATAATAGTATTAACTGCCTAGCAGTGGGACATGCAACATTTTTGTTGTGACAGGGTAACTGATAACTGTAGGGTAACTGATAATCAATAGGCTCCCTCATTTCACAGAGTTTAAAATTTAATAGGAGAGAGAACTACCCAATGAAAGGATAGATAAGAATAACAGAACACACCCAGCCGAAAACGTGTGCAAATTCGGAACTAGGTGTAGCCATGGAGAGCTATGCCTTGAATGTCTGAGTGGGGGCCATGTGTTAAGGTAGTGCTGGAGCTGTTAAAGGGGGTAGTTAAAGGAGCTGATGAAGGAGCACTTCGCTGGGAAAGTCCACCTCAACAGGTTGAGGGGTTGGGGTGTGGAGTGGGAAGTATGCAAGCTCAGAGGCTAGAACCAGTGCGCTTGCAAGGGGTGGGTGGAAGAGGGTAAGGATAGGGCAAAACTGTTACATCCAGCAAGGCAATGACTGCCATTTTGGGCTTTCCAGAAGACTAGAGACATTGGGCAATGTGAAAGGCAACTTTAGGTGGTAAAATCCTCAAAGCTCTGCAAGCACCAGTATGTGACCCACGAGGCGCTTAATTTTATTCTGCTTTCTGCTTCTCTATGCCCTTCCCTACTTTTAATGTCCTAGCAGTTATTTGACTTAAAGGAAACATCAAAACCAAAATTAATAAATGTTTGGAAATGTAAAGAGGTGATGGTACACCTTATTTTGACTGTAACTAACAGTGCTGAATTATGGATGAATGTGATAAGAAAGAGGAAGTGTAGAGTCACATAAGTCACCAAAAGAAAAGCTAGAGGTTAAAACACGGGGATGTAGAACACAGTGAATCTTGTAGTGGACGATGACTGTGATTAACAGTACAAATATTAAAAAGTTCTTTCATGAACTAGAACAGATATATGACACTATTACAAGGAGTTAATAATAGGGGGGTATATGGGAAGAACTGTGCCTACTGCAAACTATGGTCTACAGTTAACAGTAATATCTTAATATTCTTTTATCAACAGTAATAAATATACTATAACAATACTAGGGGTCAATAATAGGAAGGAATAAAGGTATGGGATATTTTGGGTTTTCTTTTTTATTTTTATTTCCTTTTCTGGAGTAATGAAAATGTTCCAAAATTGATCATGGTGAGGAATGCATAACTATGTGAAGATACTGTGAGCCACTGATAGAATACTTTGGATGAATCGTATGGTGTATGAATATATCTCCATAAAATTGCATTAAAGTTTTTTTTTTTAATCAAAGTTAAAGGTAGAATTTCAGAAATGCTCATGACATGCTTTAACTCTTAGGAAAGACATGGTAAAAAATTATTAAATATTAATATCAATGCAAGGCAAACCAATGGAAGCCCTCAAAGAGATGTACTTATACAAAAATCACCACACATATTTAATGTAAAAAAGAAAGATTTAAAAAAATCTTTTTGTCTTTCCTATTTTTTCTTTGCATTAACCTAAGGTTATCCATTACATTTTCCTCCTGCTTCTATCTGCTTGTTCTGCTTATCTCTAAATAACAATATGTTATATTTCTTGTTAGTGTAAGACTAGCATCTGTTTTTTTCCAGGCTTAAGCTATATGCATAGTACGTTAAAGTCAGAACTGCAAGCTAATTTACAAAATGTGGATTTAAAAAGAGAGTTAAAAATTACTTTCACATGGTTCATGAACACAGAACTTCCATTGAGCTTTTTGTTTTGGTTTTTGTTGTTTTTTGCTGTGTTTTTACTTTTTTTTCTTTTTTGAGGGGGGCAGGAATGCTGCAATGGAAGTAGATCACCATTAAAAGGAGCATGTAACTTCCAGGTGTTTATAAATATTTATTATAATGTATTTATATTCTGATCAAGGAGATGACTGGAGTTTCCGATGGGAGACCAGTGAAAATTCTTTAGGTAACTCAGTGATAGGTGAATAGAGCTTATATTCAGCCCTGTGCACTATTGCTATATGGATTGTTTATGGCTGGCATGTGTCCAGATAGTTTGGGTGTCCACTCTGACTCTTGGAAAGTCTAGTTATTAAATATTTTGAATTTCACTCCTGCAGATAAAGATTAGAAAGCAACTGTACAACTGGTAAGATTTTATTCTGTTACAAGCAGAACTTATTCCCCCAGTTGTTTTTCTTCAAAATGTGTCTTGG
>PVKY010006643.1:0-15736 GCA_004027775.1 Bradypus variegatus
AGTAGAAAAATAGGGGAAGGAAACAAGCAAACAAATTGACAAGAGCACCCAGTGTTCTTTTTTCTTTTTTTTTTTACTTTGATTGTCCTTTTTCACTTTGGGTTGTTGGGCTTGTTGTTTTTGTATGTGTGTTAATCGAATCTACGATTTGTTTTGTATGACTGCCTGGCATCTGAATATATCTCAATAAAATGAATAAAAAAAAAAGTCTGTTAATCTGCATGATTTGGTCGCAGGATCGTCTCCTCCGCTGCCCCGAGGGTCGCGTGCACAGCTCCATTTCAGCGCTCATCCCCTAAGTTCTTCATGGTTACGGATGACTTCACGTTCATCTCCCAGTGCCTAGAAACTGGTGTCCTCTCAATAAACATGGGATTCCTCACCTGTAGCACGTTAGGCCGGATTACCTCTGAGTTACCTCCGGGCGCCAGCCCGTTTGGCCCGAGATTCCGAGTTTAACCAATGCGTGTCTCCTCCCTGTAGGACCCGGATGTGATCCACACCGCCCTGCCTGTGGAGTACGGCCCCCTGCCGGAGGAAGAGGAGAAGGTGCCCATGAGGCCCGAGGACCCCGAGGGAGAGCCGCCCCTCTTGGTCTCTCCTCAGCAAGGCAAGCGGGAGGAGGCGCGCGCCCCGGCCGCCCCCGCGCCGCTGCCCGCCGCCGCCTCGGACAAGGCCGGGAAGAAGCCCCCGGCGGCGGCGGAGCGCTCGGCCCGCGGCCCCGGGGGGCCCGCCATGGCAGGCGGCCACGTCAACCCGGCTTTCTCGCAGGCCCACCCGCCGCCGGAGCTGCGCAGAGCCCAGGGATCCAGGAACAAACCGACCAGCCTGTGGAACCCGACCTATGGCTCGTGGTTCACAGAGAAACCCGCCAAAAAGAACAATCCTCTGGCAAAGAAGGAGCCTGTCGAGAGGGGCCGCGCGGGGCGCGAGGGGAGCTGTTCGGTGCCCCCCGGCGCCGCCCTGCTCCTGGAGCCGGCCTCGCTGGCCGCCGGCATGAAGGGGGTGCCGCTCTTCAGGCTGCGCCACTTCCCCTGTGGCAACGTCAACTATGGCTACCAGCAGCAGGGCCTACCTCTGGAGGCCGCCGCCGCGCCCGGAACGGGCCACTACGACGCCGCCATGCTGAAAACCGAGCGCGGCGGGAGCCGGCCCGGGCCCTGAGCCGCCCCCACGCCCCACACCGAACGTCACCTTTCATTTTGTGCCAACTTGTTTTGAAGTGCCACATTAAAAAAAAAAAAGCTGTGTTTTCAAAATGCTTTAGAAAAGTTTTGAGCATGGGTTCATTCTCTTCTTTCGGAAGAAGAAAATATCATACAAACGAGTGACAAGCCTAAGGCCCAGCTTTGGCCGCATCCGGGTTTTATGCATGGTTGTTGTACACTGCCTAATGCTTCCTTTAAAATGTGCGTGCTCTGCTCCAGTGTAGTCAGAATTAGCTGCTGTGTGTGTCCGAGTTGGAGTCACAGGAGTTTCCCTATCTTGTTGATGTGGACATGAACCATTTGAGGGGAGTGGGAATAAGAATAAAGGAATTCTTTGTACTGATTCAGCATGGGGAAAGATTTTCTTCATTTAGGAAAGAAAAATCATAGACGACTAACTGAAACTTCACCTTGATGCTTTCAATTGTGCCGATTCATCCGACGATTGTAAAATCGTAGTGAATAGTTCGGGTAGTGTAGAGAAAATGTGTAGATACCCATCTAAAGGAAATGCAGGCATTCTGAGAGCTTTGTGTATGAAATGCCAGTACACATCCAGAGAGTCAAACATCCTGTTAATATACCTCATGCCTTAAGAACACCCTCCTGCTAAAAGCTTGAAACTGAGTGTGAGGTTTCCTACTGATTCAAAACTAAAGATTTAAATAATAAAGTACTTACATGAAACATAGAAACATACCCATTTATGGGCATAAGTGTCAATATGTTTTAGGCCAAAATCTTCTAATAGTTTCAATTATGAAACCTACCAAATTGAAGTGTTTCTGCTTGTAGCGAATGACCAGGTCATGGGAATAGAAGGCCCTCCGATGACCTTGAGAAGAATTTCTAATACAGTATCTTTCCTTCCAGTGTTCACCCTGGTTTCCTTGCCCTTAATGGGGTGATCCTAGTACACACGGGAACACAGATTGGCTGAAATACACAGAGCATAAATTGTGTGGCTATCAAAGGCAAATTAAAGCAAATAATTTTTCCTCTGTGTAGCAATGAACAAAGGAATTAATCACTTGGAGTGTTGAGGTTGACATTGACATGTAACAATGGGAGTCCTGAATTTGGTTTGCACAGATGAAATTTATTTCCGTGAAACTGATTTGGGAATCTGTTAAGTTTTACAAATGTACTAAGTCAGTAATGCTTTGCTTTTTATTATCAATGAGTTTTCATTTCATTCTTTTTTTCTGCTTTTCCTCCATTCCCATGCCCCATTTTCTTTCCTGGTAGTAGCTGTGCCACAGAATCACTTTGGGAGGAAAGCATTTTGTAGTCCTTACTAGGCACTGCGAAATTCTCAAGCAAAAGGATTTGATTCCCTGTCCTGTGTATGTATGTATGTATGTATATACACATACATATATACACATATGTATACATATACACCCACACACACACACACACCATCTTCTAGGTTTAAATAAGTCAAAATTTTATCTAAATGAAAAGCATCACTTTGAATGTGGGAAAGCCATTATGTCCCAAGCCAATGCTGGACAACTGTTTGTTTCCTGTAATGCAGTCCCCTTTCCTGGAGTTGCTTGTTGTGTACATCTGTAGAAACATCAATACCCTGGAGACCACTTTTCTTTACCTGCTTAACTGCCAAAAATATTTTCATCAAATATCATGATATTTCATGAAGATGAAATATCAGTGAACTCACCTCTAAATAACTATACCAGTGAAGTTTTGCTCCATGCCAAGCTCATAAGTAAATAGTATAATTATATAAACATTTATCTATGTCACAAACCACCTGAAGGAGAGCAAGAATTGCACTTTGAGAAACACTCTCCTAAAGGATAATAACAGAGAAGCTGTCAAAAACTAGGAAAAAGAAATTCATTTTCTATTTGTCACACCAGTAACCAATTAAACAGAGAGAGTGCTACATTGTTAGCTCTTTACTGTTATTAATGACAAAAAGAAAAAAAAAGCAAAACACCTTAACCCTTTCTATTCTTAAAATCTATAAATCCATTACATTTTCAGGTTGTGCCTTACTACCATGGAGACTGATTTGTTGATTTATCCTAATCATCTGTATTGATATCAATTTTCATGTAAATGATAGTCAAATCTTAAAAGCCTGTATATGTGGATAAGTAAATAAACAACTCCACATGGAGATATGATGACCTCAAGATGTTTCATTTACCTCGGTGTAACCCCTAGGTGTGCCATGATCCTGAACACTGCCCACTCAAATGTCACTTCAGCCAGACGACCGCAGCACTTCCTATGGACACTGTGGACTTTAGTATTTTAATTACCTAAAGCTCAAACAGGCACTATGAAAGTTTGCAGAAGCTATGGCAATGAAATCATAATATATAATGTTATAATTTATATCCCATGTCTATAAAGCTGTCCTGCAAGAATTTTCAAACCATTCTTTTGGGAATTGGTATTTGTGAAGAATGGCCCATTTGCTAAAATGTGGCATCTCGAAAATACAGCCAGTCATGACAGTGGGACTAAATCTGTGTTTTCAAAAAGAATGTGATCTTCTTAGTAGTTGAAAAACCAGATCCCTTCCATCATTTAGCCTCTTAGTACTGGCCCTGTGGGATCTGACTTGTCTGTACCTCGGTGTCTCCAGTCACAAAACATGGGTAATACTTCCCTTCCCCACTGCCCCTCAGAGAGACTACAGAACATGTGTCAGCTCTAGCGTTTCCTCTTAAACCTATTAAATTGTCACATGAGTTGGGTTTTGGTGTGGAAAGACTTGTAAAAGAGTAGATCTGTGCATGCCCTAGATCTGCCACTGTCATCAAAGCTCAGTGGTGGCTTGTACACCCACCCATGCCCAGCCCCCTTCAATCTTCCATTTGGGCCTATGTTACCTCATCTGTCAATTTTTAATGACAATAGTAGGAACTCTACCAGGTCCGTGACCTCTTCAGCACAAAAGAAGGGAATAAAGACTATCCCACTTAAAACTAGGTTCTAAGTTTTAAAAATAGGTACCACAGAAATGAAAATATCTAATCTATCTGAATCATTCTTTTGGTCATTTTTTGCCTCTCCATATAGCTCTGTAGTTGTAACATTACATAATTCTAGGTTATGTTTATTCTGTAAAAATGTGGGGCCTTTATATCCAAATTCATAGGTTATACCACTAAGAAATTCTAAGTGATCAGCTTATTTTAATAAATTTTCTCCAATAATAGCTGGATTAAAATTCATTTAAGTTTTGTAGACCTAAAACAAGATGCATATGAAATGAATTCAGACTACGTGGAATAACAGGATTCCTATGACAAGATTCATGAAATTGTATGACGTGTGTTGTCAATCTGTCTTTAACAAATGATTTTTCAAATGGGTCTCCAAAGAGTACAAAATTTGACTTTGCTGATTTCCTTGCAGCAGCTGGCTCCCTATGTTGTTGTGTGAGCATATAAAACAAAACCGGCATTCCCATCAACTCCAATATGATGCCCTAAAATAAAAGATAATTACTGAGAACAAATAGTAAGGCTTCTACTAAACTTCCACTTGCATTTGGTATACTGAGTGTGTTTAATTTTTAATATACTACTTAAGTACAAAGCTAATTTTAGCTCTAGCTTAACAACTTGAAAACATCTGAAAAGCTCAGTAAGAACCAACTATTATACACAATTAGCAGGGAAGAGAGTTCATGAACTATAGCCACAAAACTAAAGCAATTACTTTTACTTCAAATTCAGTAAATGTGAAACAAGTATGTAACCCTTCAAATATAAAGATGGTATGACAGGGCTAACATCAGAAAAACCGTACAAGTACCAAAGTTTGTTTTTAATGCCTTCTCATGGCCTTTCTTAAATCCCTCTTCCTGACACCCCTCAAACTATCTCCCAACTCTGTAAGTCTACATAGGCCTACCTGCCTCCTTTTAAGCAGCTAGCCACCATGATTTATCCCTCTATCACTAAAATGCTCACTGGGTAGGCCGATTTCACTTGGCGTTTCCTGGGTAGGCTGATTTCACTTGGTGTTTGTTGAAAGGTAATCAAATAAAATTCACACTAAGCCTTAGCAACTCGGTATTAATTCTGCCTAGACTATTTACATTTTAAGAGACCATATTTGTCAACAGAGATGAATATCAGCTTGATAAAACCTCATGACATATTTCAGACAGGTCACCACTCATCAATTACTTGAAAAGCAGCAAGCAGACTGGACAGGAGTTTAAGAGCTAGATACTTAATGGCAATTACCTACCTGTGACTCAGGCAAGTCCCTTAAACTCTCATTTTCCCTTTTAAAAACTCAGCAGCTTGGTCTCACACAGGCCATTTTATGACTCTGAAATCTGTGATTCTGTAAGACCACCTCTGTAGGGTAAATCCCAATACCCAGCCCATAATCACCAGGACATGACTGATGGGCATGTGCACGTGTGTGTGTGTATGTGCGCACGTGTGTATGTGCACACGTGTGTATGTGTCCTTTTCCTTGACCCTTTCTTAATTCATTTAGAGTCAAAGCCAATTAATTCTGTGAACAACCCCCAGGAGCCAAGTTATATTTAATATTTATACAAAATTAGACTAGAAAGAAGTTTAGGGTCAGTTCTCTATTCTTTCCATTCAAAGACCTTCTTTGCAAATCATAAAATCATTAACATACTAATATGAAGATATTCCAGGATGGTTTCCTGAAAGGAGCAAAGCTGAACAGGCTATGAAAATTGTGTCCACCTACTGACCTGGATGCTTTCCATGTCACACCATGTATCGCTCTCTTTTTGCATTTGCTACCAATTCAGCCCCCTCAGCAAAGTAAAATCACAGAACTTAGCCTTTGAAGGTTAGTTTTTAAACATATTGTTAGTAATATGTGCCCATCTACTCTAATTCTTCCACATTTAACTTCTTTTTCCCTCCTATAAAAAGGAGCATTAGAAAAATTTTTGGTAGAAAACATTCCTTTTGCCTATGCAAAGGCAATCATATTCTGCTTGTAGTGAAATCATAGTAGGTCCTCCTTAACATGTCAGCCTATATAGAAGTTTCATTTAAAGTGTCTGTTGTATATACACGCAGCTTATGTGGCATGGTTTATAAATAAGGGCCTATGTACCAAAGGATATTATTAAATGATTAGTAAAAACATATGTCATAATGTGAGTTTTGTGTTAACTACATATTTGTATTATAAATAGTGAAGCAAAGGGCGCGAAGAAAACTTAAAAATAAATTCTCCTATTGATTTGCAATGTGGCGATACACTGTGTCTCTGAGTCAATCGTTCAGATAACATGTCCAGTGAGTAGTTAAAATTACTACATCAGTTTCTCAATTAAGAATGATTCTTAACATATTGGATTTCAAGCCATGGGCAAATGTGGCTTGAATAATAATATCACACATTCTAAATAGGTAATTTCAAAACAACTTTGAAAAAAAAATGCTTAACACCTGAGGTTGATGTTGTGGACACGGGTGGGATCCACTTCGTTCTCATTAGACCATGGTAGCCCATCCCACATCCTCTAAATTATCATCACAGCCAAACGGAAATCCAAAGCTGGCCCCAGGCAAAAAGGGTTACAGGGTTGTCATGGGTGACCCATTGTGGCTTTCAGCCCCGCTTCCCAAACCTGCCACCAACTTTTCTCTCTCCTACATGTCGCTCTTTCGGGGTGCAAAGATGGGCAACCGTGATTCGAATCTCTTCTGTCCTCCTACCCCCTGGCAAAATGTACAAATGCATCTGCTCCCGTGCTCCAGTCTCTCGAGGCCAAGCAGCTCAAACTAGCTAGCCAGCGGCTATCTTTCCAGCAAGCAATGGCCTTCACTGCCATCGTTCATGCAACATTTACTGAGCTTCTACTGGGTGCCAAGTTATTATTCCAGGTGTTAAGGATAAAGTGAGAACAAAAACAGTAAAAAATCAATCACTCATCTAGTGGGGAAGAGAGAAGTAAGTAAAAAGTTCAGCATGGCCAACAGTGCTAAATGCTAAGGAGAAACAGAAAGCAAGAGAGGGGGTGAGTTCTGGGGAGGAGGGGGCAAGGGGGCCTCGCTGAGGTGACAATGTCTCCCTCCACCTCTGGAGAACATCTGAATCTCATTTTTAAGCACTTAAAAACATCCCCCCAATTACCCTAAAATATAAAAACAAAGCTCTTTAGTAGAATATAGGTGATTATTTATATCTGGCTTTTAAAATCTAAATTCAAAGTGTTCCATCTTACTCTAAATAAACAAATGAAACCCTAGCTGTAAAAAAAAAGAAGAGGACTGAAGAAAGAAACTTTTTAGAAAACTGAAGAAAACACACTTTTCTAAAATGGCTCTCTGCCCATCAAAACAATCTTCATAGGAGGGTGGCTAATGGCTAAACACAAAACTTACAAAACTTTATGTTTTGAGTCAGGTGTGTACCTTGTAGACTCCCTACAGGGACAGCCATTGTGGAGGAAAGAAACTGTTCAGTACAAAGCACAGGCACCCTGAATTACCCAGAACAGGCGAGTTGCCGATAAGGGTAGATGACAAGATACCATTCCAAATCCAGAGCAGCTTCCCATTTTATTAATGCTCAAAAAGTAAATGTTGAATGACATTTAATAAGCAAAACATAAAACACCTGATTTGCATGTATATTCTATGTAAACATAGGCATTTATATGTACTTAATAATCTAAATATGAGGGGAAGCATGGGTTCTTTGACCTAAAAAATAAATTCAGTGTTAACATTACTGTTTCTAACTCAATGGGGTTTTATATTTAACAGAAGAATTATGGACACCCAAGTTCAGTGTAGTCATAGATTTTGTATGAAGGTATAAATACAGTTTTTAAGAAATAATCTGTATAATAAAATAAGTTTACTTTTGAATTGCAGTACATTTTCTTCAATCAATAAAAATATTCCTTGAGTACAAAGCAGCCTTATTTTGCAAAGTATTTCAAGAAAATAGCTCTAGCAATATTTGAAATACCACACTTAAAAAAAAAAGGCAGCAAAGCAACAGAATTTAGATTAAAAATAGTATATTGCAAAATAGTTCAACATATTATTTCTAAGCACAAAGAGAGCTCCATTCTGAAGGATGCTTTTACTCTTATAAAGCAAATTGTTCCAATATTCCTACGGTAGTTTAAAGTCTAAATATCTACAATAAAAGATAAATCTTTTACACATATAGAACACAAACTTCAATACAGATACACAACACAAATGTTTTGCATTATTATACCACACTATTTTGAAACTTAGTTTGTTAACATGTACACAAGAAGGAAAATAGAACATGACACAGTTCTATAGCTTTGCAACAGGCTGCATTCTGCAACAACTGGCAGTATAAAAACAGCAGCTACAGCAAACACTATACCAGTTTCATGAATAATAAAACAAAACCATTGATGAATCATAAACACAGACATAAATAACTGCTATACTCTTCCAAACACATCTTAATTTGTTCTCCTTTCTTAAACACATTTTTTAAAAATGTTTTTCATATGCCAGGGGGAAATGATGGCAAATTCTCCACAGAGATGAAAGTGCATCATGTGTTAAAAGTGCTTTGTGTGTGCGTGTGTGTGTGTTTTACAGATATAACCAATAAGGAAGTTAAGTATGTGTAAAACATTCTAATTATGACTTGAATTCATAAACCTTAATCGTGGGTTTTCATAGCTCATCCAGATGAGGCAGTCAAGCAGCACAGGAGAAAAATCTGAGATTAGACACTTTGTATAAAGGAACAAGCACTGAGCCACAAGTCGGGAGACCCACGTCCCAGGCTCAGTTCTGTTAACCAGCTAGTTAGGAGGCCTTGGTAAGAGAAGAACTGCTTCAGACGTATATGTCCATATTTGGCACTGGGCAAGAGGTTGAGATGGGAGCCTCTAAGGCCCCACCCAACTCTGAAATTCTAGTATGTCTTTAGATGAGGCATCCCTGAAAGAGCAGTTAATTTACAGAAAAATCATCCAAATATTGTTCTCTTTTCGTACTTATCCATAGTAAAGCACAGTGTGATAAAAACCCCAAAAATACTTGACAGGAAAAGGTCTTGTGGAAATCATATATTAACTAAAGCTAATGAAAACCTTCACAAATACAGGCACTATGAAAACCCCAATACTACGTGCAAAATGAAATGGAGTAAATACCGGGTGGTTGCCTAATGGCACATTTTTACCATGGGTCTAAATTTTCTAGGGTCTAAAGCTTTAAGAGCTCTAAAAAATGCTTATTTTCAAATTGTTTTAAGAGGCCCATGACTCTCCTGGGTCTTCTGGCCTTTTTAAAGAATTCTCTCTGAATTGTTATAATGGTTTTTACGACGATAACCATATTTTCAAAATTTAAATAGCAGCTAAATAAAGCAAACCACTTGCCATGGATTCCTTACGTTGCACCCTAATATATCTAGTAAGCTAGCGCTAACACTCAGCTGGTTAGAAGCTTCGCTCAGCAGCTCTCGTCCACAAGCTTGGACCCGTTGATCCCCCGGTAGGTCACTCTGCTGGGCCTCACCAGGATCCCGTGGTTCGGCTTACAGGTGAAGTAACGCCTGTCGCCCACCGCGCCGTCATTTTTCCCCTTGGCGCTTCGAAGCTCAAGTCCCAGCCAGATGCCCGAAGCGAAGTCAGTGGGGCCCACGTACCGCACGGCGCCCATCTCGTTGGAGCTGGTGAGGAGGACCTGGGAGCCCCGGTGCAGCCGCACGCGCCCCTCGGTGCCGCCCGCGCTGCTCCAGCTGCGCCGCAGAGCCGACCGCGATCTGTGCGGAGGGGCAAGGCAGAACAAAGCTCAGGTGCCAGGGCCACACCATGCAATTCTTCAAACCCATTGCCACTGCCAGACTCAGAATTCATTAGTTAAATTCAGTACAAAGGAGAACAAATCGAATTAAAAAAAAAACATCTAAATAGCAGTATTAGAATACACTTCTACTTAGCATTAAGAAAGTCTTTCTCATTTGGCTATTTTAATACTACCCTAATCTAGATTTAAGATTTCATTTGCAATTTCTGGGGAGGAAGGAGGGATCATATATATGTATGTATGTATGTATGTATGTATGTGTGTGTGTGTACTTTCAGTAAAATAACAATTAGGAAAATACAAAAATACACTGATACTCTTTATTATCAATACTGTCAAATAAAGCAAAAAGAAAAAACCTAGTATTTTGGATATGCTAAATTAAAATTACCTTTTTGTTCACTTTTAAAACATTTCTACGTAAGAAAACAAATTTTAAAAACTGTGAATCCATAACTTTGCAAAATAAGTTTTTACATGTCTTCTATGTATGAACTGCAATCACACTCAAGGTTTACTGCCCAACCTGCCACTAAAATTAAAAAGGGTCTTAGCTGCCTTGTGCAGGATTTATTTTCTTTTCTCTACAGTGTCACTTATTCTAATATACTCTAGAAGCCTCCTAGCACCCGCCACTAACCTAACCCAAGAGTAAAACTCTTTGAGACCCACAGGTGAACTCACCTGAGGGCACCTGCCCACATTGCCCCAAGCCCCTCCTCTGTCAATGGCAAACAGCTGACCCTGGTACCGGCCCCAAGAGAGGCACATCCCCGGGTATCTCAGGGCCCCAAACCTGAGACCCTCCAAAACAGGGAGGCAGAAACCACCATCAGTGCTTCACGGAGCCTTCCGGCCTCCCTCCTGTCTGCTGTGGCCACCCCTCCGTCAAAAACAAAAACAGAAAAGCCTTCTCCTGCTCCTGCAGCAGATAAAATAAGGGAACCGTTACCAAAATTGCAGGGGGCCTTATTATGAACAGAACCTGGGTCCTGCTTATTTTATATTTGATGTCACTACCCGTGCTTTCTAACACACCACACACATCGTCTCACATGCTCCTATTGACCACTCTGTAAGAAACGATGTGCAAGAATGAGTCACTCCAATTTTATGGATAAGAAAATTGAGACTCCAGAGACCTGTCCTGAGCCACACTTGCCAATGAGTGGTAGAATTCCAAATAGAAAATATAATGAAAAAATGTATTAACCACATCAAGTGCACAAATACAATAATGAATAACAAAGAAATGTGTAAAGCTTGTAAGAAAAAACTATAAATCTTTACCAAAGAATATACAAAAGAAAAATGAAAGAGCTTTATCGATTCTTCCCAAGTTCATCCTCAAAGAGATATTTTTTGCAACCAATAAAATTATTCTAAATTTCACACAAATAATAACAGTAGCACTTATTTACTTGGAACTAACCATGTACCAAATACATACCACATGCAACTTCATCCAAACCAGTGAAGTAAGTATACTTATCTCCTTCTAACAGAAAAGGAATCTAAGGCTCAGAGAAATCAATCTATTTGCCTAGATCAGAGAGATGGTAAAGAGTAGAGATGAAATTCAAATCCAGCACTGTCCAAGTACAAAGCCAGGCTCTTACTACCACAATGGGTATTAGTAGTTAAGAAATATTGAAGAATAATAATAAGGGAAGATTTACATTGCCATTTTATTAAGATAAAGTTACAATAATTAAAACAACGTGGCTCTGGCACAGAATGTACTTTTAAATGACACAGAAAAGAGACCTTGGAAAAACACACATAATTATTTTATATGTGAAAAAGTAGAATGTCAAATAAGTGGAAAAGGAATGAACAAGAATATGATTCTTAGCATTCACTATATATTAAAATAAATTTCAAATTTATTAAAGAGTTAAAAGCATAAATGGAAAAAAAAGAACTAAATGAAAAAGCAAGATGTTTATCTGATCTCACACAAACCCATGGGGGGTGGGGGTGGGGAGAATCACACAAATGTGATGGCAGCAAAAGAGGTACATGCTTATTAAAAGTTGGGCATCTGCTATTATGATTCTGATGGGTTTATTTTTCATTTATAATTATGCCATTAAAATGTTTCCATAGCACAGCATTGTCTTTAAAAACATTTCAATGGTCACACTGAGGACAAATAATAAACATGGGAATATTTCATAACATATTAAGTGGGAAAAGCTTACAAAAGAGTATCCAGAGTAAGATTCATCTAACTTAGCTTAAGAATTCAAATGCATAAAAAAATTGGAAACATACACACCAAATGCTAATAGTGATAATCTCATGCAGGTGATAAGATTATAGATTTCATATATACTTTTTTTGTTTCATTTTTCTTAATTTTTCAAATTTTGTACAACTTTCATAATCAAAAAAGTTTTTAAAGAAAGAAACAAGTAATAAGTGAATCCAATATCTAAACCAAAAATGAATGGCTGGGTAAACACAACATTCTATTAAGAATGACTTTAACTTATATCAAAGTTCAAATGACCATGGACTTAACATTCAAGTACACTTGAAAACTACATTTACTCATTCAAGAACATCTGACTACCTACAAAACGGCAAGCACGGGGCAAGGCTCTGGGAAATTGTGAGCAATGATCAGTAAAATGTTTCAGGTTCCTCAGTACAGCCCAGGATGGGCTCCACTGCAAGTCCCAGCGAAGACTTCGATGAGGAGGTAATACTTGAGCCAACAGAAAAGGGGAAGCAGAGGCAGTTAGGAAAGCAAATTATATGCATATGTTACTTTATTTTTTGCAAACAAGCACAGAGTTCAGAGAATGGCTGGTCACTTGTGAGAATTTTACCACAAGGGATAAGTCGGGGGAAACAGAAGCCAATCACACAGCCCCTTATATGCCGAGCCAACAACTCTGGATTTCATCCTGTGGTTGAAAATTCAGAAGCTTCAGGGACAGGCAGAAAGTGAAAACACATGGCACGAAACAAGGACACCTGCAGGAAACTGGCCTGTGTGATTCTACCCCGAAGACCACCCGGATCAGGTCAACGGCTGGTTCCACGGACAGGACCAGTGAAGAGCTATAAGCAGCTCCCAAAGACGAGCTGAAATAAGCTGGCAACAGCGGGGAGGAGGCGCACTGACAGATGGGGGACATCAAAGACTGGGTGCAAGGGGCTGTGGGAGAGGAGCCTTGTGCCCAGCGGGTCTCGGGGGTGCCTGTGTTAAACTCTCAAGCACACTTTCCTCATCAGTCCCATCTCGGCATTAGAAACAAAGAGAATTCTGAAGACTAGCATTGCTTCCAAACCCCTTCCTGTAGTTTTCCCCTCGAAATGAAATACGTTCGTCTCTGCCATCTCAATATACGAGCTAGAGAAACAAATCCCATCCCTTCACAAAAAGGTTGGGTGGACGCCACCGCCTCTGCCCTCGGGCACCCCTTACCCACAAGGGTCAAACATGGCCCATGCCCGTCTTTCAAGATCCTTGCCAAGGAGTTTTCATCATCTCTATGTTTTCCATGTCTCCTCTGGGAATATCATTTATTTCCATTTGAACAAGCAACAAAATGGTACAGTGGTTGGTAAATCTCAATAAACTCATTTTCTCAACACATGTCCTTCAGAACACATCACACTTCCAGATAACAGTGGCTGACAACATACAATCAGCACAGTGCACCCCACAGGCGAGCCTCCAGTCACTGCTATGTCTCGCTGACCCCTAAGATAAGAGTGGATTTTCCAGTCCTGCCAGCACCTAATGTCTTTCTTTTGTTCCTTAGATCAGAGATTACCAAACATTTTGGTCACAAGATCCATAAAGTTAAAAAACAATTTATCATATACCCTCAATAAAAGCATGTTTATTTCTTTTTTAAAAAACAGGTACTAATACTGATCTAGGTAATACAGTGTTTAATTTCTTTTTACTTTATAGAAAATAAACAGAAGTGCTGATCTCGTCTTCTCACACCAGCAGCCTGTCTTGTGCGTAGCCGTACCTGCCATGTAATTCCAAGGGCGCAGAATTCCTCCTCCTCCCCTCATTTCTCTGTATCATGTTCTTCACTCACCAACTTCTTGGCACTGATTTTGAGACCTCTCACCCTTCAGCATCCTTTATATCCTGGTTGTCTCTTCTTAGTAATTTCTTCCATCCTGCCTAAGAACTCTTGAATATCTTCAATAAACTGGAGCATAAAGTTACTGCTCTTAAACTCTTTCTGCTACTCAAGGGAGGAGACCAATCTCAACAGTCTCAAAACCGGTGAAGGCCTTAAGACAGGCAGAAGGGGGAGAAAACAAAAAGCATCCAACCCCCGCTTAGCAGTACCCACACGGTGCCCTGGGACGAGCCAGGGCTCTCAGGTGACATTGCAGAGTTGGCGATGCCTCCCAACAACTGCGCACCAAACGACTGTCTGAACACGAGCCACCAGCTGCTGTGGCTCGGGTTCCCATTTCTAGCGACACAGAGGGCTCCAGGGCTTCGGCAAGGACGTGCACTTCCCTGCTTAGCCCTTTTTTCCCCGAGCATTACTCACATATTAATTGGAAGGCTTTAAAACAAACTAACAAAAAACTCCTTAACCCAATCAGTCTAGAAACATCTCATATTCTTCTAAAAGTAAAAATGTTTCAAAAAGTTTCAGAAAACTTTTGTGGGAAGTAAAGTAGGTCAGAGGAAAATAAACATAAAATCAAACGGGAAAAGGGCATTCTCTCCACAAATAAATGAAAAAAGCTTTCTGAACAGTATACTGTAAAAGAGGAAATGGTGGGAACTTTTTAAAAACAAAATTACCTTATAGAAACAGATTTTACATTTATGTATTTTCGGTATCGCTGATAATATTGAGTGAAATCTCTGACCAATACTTAAAATGGAGTCAAAAATCAATCTCCTCTATTCAAGGATAACACAAAATTAATACAAATTCCTCCAACTTTTATTAACAGTACTAACCTCATTGAAGAGAAAATAAATAGTGTGCTATTTTTAGTCACTGGTGACATATTTAATTGAGCTTGCAAAGGAGGGAGAAAGTACTCATCTCAATACACTCATCACACCTTTTCTTCTAAGTGTTAAAAATCTACCAAGGGATGTAAAAGATATAAAACTCCACTTTTACTCCTTCACAGAATCCCCAGTCATGTTCATCTGGAAAGGTGTTTTCCTAAATCTTAATACTCACTTGGCAAAAGCATTTCTTCTGTTAATCTCTTTTTGGGAAGCGGCAGAAGTTGTACTGAAACTTCTCCTAAAACCTAAATATGAAAGTTAATGTTAGGAAAGGAAAAATAAATCACAAATTTGCAGTCCTTATTAAACGTTATTTTTTATCACTTCTTCTACAGATGTTCTATTTTATCAAGTGTTTCTTTAGAAATGGAAAGCAAAGAAGGTAAACATATATTTAGAACATAACTGTAGCTTAGATTTCTTCACAAATTTTTATACAAAAATTGAAATGGCTCTTCGCCTTTCACATCAAACTATGCATAAATATGAGTAAGTTAAGATCACATGTTACTTTTGGAAGTTTTTATTATAAGATTCTTGAAAACCAAATAAAACTGAATTAAACACATTGATAAAGCTGGCTCTTTACTATCAAATATCATAATCTTGATAAAGTATATTAAAAAGAACAGAATAAAAATGGTTTTAAAAATCACCAAAAATATCCCATTTTAAAAACAAAACTTACGAGA
>PVKY010006644.1:0-15706 GCA_004027775.1 Bradypus variegatus
CCAGTGGGTAACCCGTGGTTCCAGTGTTGGATGCCTGGAGATTGGCAACACGGTTACCCGGGCGTAAGGATGCTTCATGGCCAACAATTCTTTTAGAGTGGCGAGTTTCCAAATCCTCCAATGGTCCGCAAAGCTTTCCTGCTAGGAAAGAGTGTTAAATGACTTAGCTTTCATGGAAATCAACATAAGTTGATGTCACAGATACAGAGAAACAATGTCAAAGGTCAATTATTTTGTTAAGGTCTTCCCCCAGAGCCACATCCAGGTATATGAAAAAATTTTGAGACCCAGACTTGTATTTGCATATAATATAATTTGTGTTTATTCAGCCCAGGCTTTCTGTCTAGTGTTGAACACAGAAGCATGTCCTAGCTTCTCAGATTAAGAGCTCAATATTGTTTAACACTCAAGGACAAGGACAAATAGTACAAGGTGTTGTGGCTATTTGTTTATTCAATAAGCATATATTGAGGCCCTACTGTTCACCTATCAGTGTGTGCTGGAACATGGGGGTACAAAGCTGAGTAAGACCCAGCCTCTGCCCTGAAGAAACTTACACCCCAGCATGCAAAAAAACAACACAGTATTAACCAGAAGATACTACAGGGCATTTGAAGCAGCCCAAGAGAGTGGGTAACTTAGGTTTGGGAATGAGGGTGAAGAATTTCTGGAAAGAATCTGAAGAACACTGTTAAGTGACCTGAGAGGTGGAATAAAAATCAAAGACTATGCTGAAGAAAGCTTGATTTAAAACTATGAATTAAAAAAATGGTGTTGGAATGCTCACTCCAGTGGTATTAATATTATCAATAAAAATTTATTCTTAATTTTGGAAGTCTCCAACCCGTCCAATTGTTTGTGTTCCATTGTTAAGCACTGGCCTATCCTCCCCGGGTCACCAGAAAGGTATTTAGGGAGATGACTTTTAATGTAGGGTAGGTAAAGTTGGGAACTTAGGGGCACACTGCCTCTGGGGCTCAAGCAAATACCGTGAAATGAGTCAGATTAAACAATGGGAATTTATTTGCTCATGGTTTGAGGCTGGGAGATAGTCAAATCAAAGCGTCAGCAAGGTGATGCTTTTTTTGCAAAGACTGGTGTTCTAGGACTGGCTGATCCAAGGACCAAGGTGATCCTTAGTCCTTGGCTTTTTTGCTACACGGCAAGGTACAAGGTGGCCTCTCCTGGCCTCTCTTTTCTCTTCTTTCTCTTCCAGGTGCCATTGAATTTTAGCTTCTTGCTTCCAGGGCTTTCGCTCTCTCTCTGTGAATTTCATTCTGCTTATAAAGAACTCCAGTTATAGGATTAAGACTCATCCTGATTGGGCTGGGCCACAAGGTAATTGAAGTAATTGAAGTAAGTAATCAAAGGGTCCTGCTTACAATGGGTTCACACCCACAGGAATGGATTAAAGAACATGTTTTTCTGGGGTACATACAGCTTCAAACCACCACACTCCTAGTAGATCATGTGGTATACCATCCAGATCTCCTTCAGGATGGAAGAACTTGTTCTCCTGCTGCCAGAGAGAGGGCTACCAGCAGATAGCCCTCAGTTAGCCTTCTACAGGTATTGCTTTGGCAGCAACTCAAGAGAGTTGCTGCACTCAAGACCACTTGCCCCTCCCAAGACAGCCTAAACCCAATGCCTGGTCCACCCAAGGGTATAAATGCCCATCTTCTTTCCATCAACCCAGGACAACTGTGAGGAGCTCTTTCAGTTTCTATGCTTTTAGTAGGGTTAGTTATGATCTTTTTCGGAACTGTTTCACAAATGAACATTTCCCTTTGCCTAATCCTGCCTCTTTCCTTTCCCTTTCATAGGTGTTAAACCCCAAAGCACTCTCTAATAAATTTCCTACACTCTCATTTCCACCTCAGAATCTGCTTCCCAGGGAACTCAACCTGCAACACCCATAAACAACTTGCCTTAAAACCACAAGTCAACTGCTAGAAAATCTCAGTAGCGAATATTCAAAACCTATAAATGAGCTAACAAATAGATAACTCCATAATTTATTTACTCCCACAAGGTCATGACCCAAAAACATGTTTTAAAAATTCATGTTTATCTTTAGCCTTAAACCACAGCCAAGTTAAAATTGAAAGTATGTTTCCTCCAAGTCCTGGACACATGAGATCTTGATTCTGATCTACATGTGGACCCAGAAGGTCAGTGGAGGTTGGCTAAGGTAGCCCCACTCCCCACAATCTCTGGTGGATTTAATCTCTCGATTTGGCAGGGAAAAGGCATCAAATTGAAATTTCTTGTGAGAAAAAGGTGAGGAAATTTTATGAAACCACCTGCAGATTTTTGTAAACAGATGCTGAAACACTGTGCAGATTTGGCCACAAGACATTATGTAACCAGCAGAAATGCAGGGAATTTGCATGCCTCTGACTCTAGTTGGACCTCTGCTTCCAGACTTCTGAGCAGGTTCAGGAAGTTGCATGGTACCCCTTGCTCTCTTATCCTCTCATCTTATCCACCCTTCTCTTTCTCCAAAGCAGAGGCCTGAGGAATCCAAAAGACCCAGATGTGATTTCTGCGTTAGTTGCACAATGGGGGACTTCAAAAAATACTGATGCCTGGGGGCACACCCAGAGAGTCTGATTTAATTGGTCTGAGATGCTGAAGCATCAAAAAATTTTGAAAGCTCTCCAGGTGATTCAAAAGCGAAGCCAAATGGGGCGTCAGGGGCTGCAAGGGATGGAACTGCCCTGGTGTGTAGGGGCCATGCTGCCCGGCCTGGGGCCTGCCCCAGCCACCACGCCCAGTGTTGATGCCGGGGTGGTGAACCTGGCAGCCATGGTGTAGCTCCGGCTTCTGTGGAAAAGGTGGGTGCTTGCTCTGATCTTCCGGCTCTCGATAGTCCAGTTCCTTACCAGCTCCTTCACGAAGGAGGAGAGGGCTCTGGGAGAGCGGAATCTTCTCCACGTTCAAGACCATGATCAGCCCATTCCCTGGAAAGTGCAGTTTAATGTGGGCAATATCAGTAGACCAGACAAGCAGTGCCATAACTCCTTTCAAGGGAAGCACCTCAACACAGATGCACTAGAATATGTTTGTGAAAGGAATGATTTGCTGGTGAATGGCTGCTGTCATGTCAGTGTCCCTAGCACAAAGCAATACTGCTGTGATGGCTGCTGCAACGCCAATGAGCATGGTGTCTGTGCTGCCTGCAGCCCAACAAGCAACTTCTCCTGGAGCGCTTTCTCTACCAGGCAGCCGAGGCATTGCAGAATGACTTCATGGCAGTGGAAGATCACTTTGAACTGTGTTTGGCTAAATACAGGACCTTGTCCCAGAGCATGCAGCAGGAGAACACCTACAGGGATCCCTTAGCAAAGTATGGCTCCTGCAAGAGCCCTCCTGAGCTCTCCCCTGAGTGATGGACACAGAAGACAAGCAAGCAAACACTAGCCCAATTGTTACTGTGAGAGTATTTCATGGATTTATATAATCAGTAAGTTGATTGCATCTGTGAGTGACTACATCTACAATCAACTGAGGAGATTGCCTTCAACAGTGAGAGAAGTCTCATCTAAACAGTTGAAGGCCTTAAAAGGAGAAGTATGATTTTAGCTGTCAGATGGAATAATTTTCATCTCTACCCAGCTGGTCAGCTTCTCATGGGGAATTCATCAGAAACCTTCACCCAAGTTCCCAGCTTGCAGCCTGCATTACGGAATTCAGACTTGCCCATTCCCACAGTCACAGGAACTATCAGCTTTCTTAGAGAGTAAACTGTCTAGCTGTGGCTTTTTTTTTTAATTTTTAAAAAAGTTTTACAAACATGCATTCCCCCTTCCTCGTCTCCCCCTCCCCTGTAACCTCTAATTTGCTTTCTAGCTCTGTGATCAATTTGCTATTTCTAGTCATCTCTTATAAGTGATGTCATACAATTTTTGTCCTTGGGTGTCTTCCTTATTTCACTGACCATAATGTTTTCAGAGTTCTTCCAAGTTGTAGCATGTCTCATAACTTCAGTTTTTCTTATGGCTGAAAAATATTCCACCATTGTACATACCACATGTTGTTAATCCGTTCATTTGTTGATAGACACATGGGTTGTTTCCAGCTTTTGGCTATTGTGAATAATGCTGCTATAAACACTGGTATACAAGTATCTGTGACTGTGTTGTCACTCTCTTTGGGCATACACTTATAAGTGAAATTGTTGGGTCAAATGATAATTCTGTATTTAACTGCCATATCACTTTCCACAGTGGCTGCACCATTTTATATTCACAAGAACAAAGCACCAGAGTTCCAAGTTCTCCACATCCTCACCAATGTTTGTTATTTTCCATTTAAAAAATGGTAGTTATCCTTGTGGGTGTGAAGTAGTACATCATTGTCATTTTAATTTGCATTTCTCTATTGGCTAATGATGTTGAACATCTTTTCATGTGTTTATTGACCATTTGTATATCTTTTCTGGAGAAATATATTAACGTCTGTGCCAGTTTGAATATACTGTGTCCCCCAAACACCATTATCTTTGATGTAATCTTGTGTGGGCAGAAGTATTAGTGTTGATTAGATTGTAATTCTTTGAGTGTTTCTGTGGACATGTGCCCCACCCAACTGTGGGTGATGACTCCAATTGGATAGTTTCCATGGAGTGTTGGCCCACCCATTAGCTGGGCCTTGATCAGTGGAGCCATATAAATGAGCTGACAGAGGGAACTCAATGCAGCCGAGAGTGACATTTTGAAGAGGAGCCACAGCCAAGAAGGACACTTTGAAGAAAGCACAGGAGCTGCAGATGAGAGACATTTTGAAGACAGCCGTTGAAAGCAGATGAGAGAGGACAAATATCCCAAGTGCAACTAAGAGTGACATATTTGAGGAACTGCAGCCTAGAGAGGAATGCCCTGGGAGAAAGCCATTTTGAAACCAGAACTTTGGAGCAGACGCCAGCCACATGCCTTCTCAGCTAACAGGTTTTCCGGACGCCATTGGCCATCCTCCAGCGAAGATACCCAGTTGCTGATGTGTTACCTTGGACACTTTATGGCCTTAAGACTGTAACTGTGTAACCAAATAAACCCCCTTTTATAAAAGCCAATCCATCTCTGGTGTTTTGCATTCTGGCAGTATTAGCAAGCTAGAACAACGTCCTTTGCCCATTAAAAAAAAAATGTGCAGCCAAGGTTGAAAACTACTACTTTGCACAGGTTATCTGATTTAAGCATCCTAACTTCCCTATGAGTTAGGAACAATTATCTCCCCCATTTGTACAGATGAGGAAATTGAGGTTTTGAAAGGTTAGGAGATTGCTCAAGGGTCCAGAGCTAACAAGGAGAAAAGCTGAGATTTGAATTCACACAGTATGACCCCCAAATTCTCTTATGTCATGGCTACCCTGCTGTGCCACTACTCCACTTACTGAGTGTGAAGTATGTAACTCAATCTCTAGTACACACAGATGCTCCAAAATTAGTAGTTACTTTTCTTCTGCTTTAAAATGTACTTCCTCTCCATTTTTGGCTTTTCACAATCCCCAGCCCAAGCTATTACTTAGAGTTCAATACGAATGAGGGATGGATAAGATTTAGAAGCATAGTCAGTATTGATCCCAGGAAAAACAGTTCTCTTTCCCTTCCTAAAACCTGGGCCATGAGTATATACTGGTTGTCTCCTTAAAATCTTTTAAAACAAGTATTACAACTACCATATTTAAAATATCAGAAATCCAGGAAGAAAAATATCTACTGTCCCGTTTCAAGTTTAAATCAGTTTTTATTTGCCTTTGTCAACTTCTAAGCCTTGCATGTGCATATACAGTTTTTACATTTACAGTATCAAAATATAATTTTATATTCAAAATCATCTATTCACATTAGGCCATACATATTTTTCCATTAGATGTCTTATAACACAATTAACCAGCCTGATTCAGCTCTGCAGATAATGGAGATAATTTTACCATGTAACTGGGGCCTGAGATAATTTCATTAAAAGTTTCCCTTTTAAGAGAAAAAAAAGAAAGTTAAGCTCATTTTTCTGAAAGCTGACATAAATATTTATAAGCCTATAAAAATCACATGACAAGACATTTGCCTTCTCTTATTTGCTATATCCTCAGTGCCCATTTCATCTCACCCTCTCACCCTTACACACCCTGGCACAAAGTAAGAGCTCAAAAAAATACTTGATGCATGAATAAATTATCCTTTTCTTAGCAGAACAGTGAAGCTGCAAAGCATGATTACTTAGGAGCAAGAACTGAGACTCCAAAGTTAAGCCTGAGAACAGGGCAGGGTGAACAAGAGCAAAGCAGTCAGGAAAGGCCGCCGGAAACCCCATGGTGAAGGCCAGCTACATTGGCCAGGAGGAAACATGTGGTTTCCTGAATTGTACTGGTTCAAGACCACCAACCTTTCAAACATGACATATATAAACTGTGGCAGGCAGTCACAAAAGTACCAGTCACACTTCAGGGTTATTTTTAGTGAGTTGTTTACATTCTGGGGCTCTTTTGACCCTGTGCACTGTTTTTGGAAAGGGTATGGAGGTCGAGGTAGCCGGAGCAGGAAAATAAGGGTACAAAGCACTAGTGTGAGTATTCCTCGGGAGCACACCCCTGTGCAGAGGAGAGGTTCTTAAGCTAGAGTCAATTGGGCCTCCTCTGGGCACTGTGGGGGACTGTGGCTACAGAAAACTGAATACCCTATAATTGATGCACAGTGTGTGTAAACATGTGTGCACACCTGGGGAGGGGACCTCAACTTTCATCAGGTCCTCATGTTTTTTGATTCTAGAACCTGTTCCTCCTTCCATTTCATCAACATAAGCAGGGCTCTTCTAAACCCATCATTATTCATGAGGGCTAAAGATCGGAGTGGGTGGTGGAGATGAGAGGGAGGCTAGTTAGACAACGGAAATAACTCTATGGAAGGCCTTCTATTAAATGAGCCAATATATGTGAAAGGCTTAGAGAGTGTCCAGCATATTTAAGGACTAATGAATGTTAGCTCTTCTTATTATTACTCTTCAACAAGCACTTGGTTTGCTCAACCTCACAACAACCCTATGAGGTCAGTGTATGTCCCATATCATATTTAGGAAGAAACAGAGAGATAGAGTAGCAAACCTTAGGTTGCAGAACAGTGGTGGAGTTGAGAACTCTCTAAACACCGGGCTCTTCCTCTCCACCCTGTGGCCTGAATTACCTGGCAGGCTTTCAGTCTGGAGGCCGTCTCTCTGGCTACCCTCAAGATCTTCATACCCGAAGCCCCAGGATCCTGCTCTCTCCCTGATGTTGTCCATCAGAACAGGCACCAAGCCTAAAAATGAGCTGCTTCAAGCCAAGGATAATTTATTTGCTTATGTAGTACACTTCCAGTCATTCCACTCACATTCCACACTCAAAACCAGTTTTTCTCCCAGGATACCAAGTGTTAATTTCTAAAAAAATCACAGTTATAATTAATCTCATTCCTTTATGATGCAACCAAGTCAAAGTCAGAAGGGTAGAAATGTTTTCCAGTAGTCACTGAAGAGTAAGAAAGCCCTAAACCAAGTCTACTATTTTATGTTTTCACAATCCCTGCTAAAAACTGCAATTAAACAACAGCCACTAAAAAACCCTGCCATCATATGCGAATCATGAGAATTGCATTGTACCAGCACTCATTATGTGCCCATACTTTCTTTGCATGGTTATCTCTATGCCTCGAAGGAACCAAGCAGATTGGACTGATGTTATTGCTTGAAAGGTTAAGCAAGTCCCTGAGGGTCACACAGACAGCCAGTAGCAGAACCAGGAAGTGAGCCCAGGCCTACTAGATGACAAATGTCAGAGCTCTAAACCATATTCTTCCTACAGTGTCTATACCATCATTGCAATTCCCAGTATCCTGGCCAAGAACTGTCTCCGGATCCACTTCCTTGAAATCTGGCCAACATCTTGGGGTGGAGGGGCTGTGGACATTAGATGGATGGATTCTATAAATAGATCAGGGTTCCAGATCCAACTCTGCAACTAACTGTATCATATTGGACAGATCACTTAACCTTCCAAGGCCTCAGTTTTCTGTGTAATGCAGAGAATTTTTCATGCCCCATGTTGCACGAATCTAGAAGGGAATAGGAGCTAAGGTTTAAGGGCTATGCAAATATTAGTAACCTTTACCCCTCCTTAAGCCCCTAATTCCACAAAAGCCCTTTCTCGGCCTCCCCTCTGCTCTCATCTTCAGAATTCCCCCATCTCCTTCTCATGCCCCCCTTTTCCCTAGTGGCTACCGCTCCCTTTCAGTTCTCTAGCTTCTCAGGAAGGAGTAGCTTGGGTCCTCGAACTCTGGCTACTTTCCTTCTCTCCTTCCGACTCTGGCGGAGGTACTCTCCTTGGGTGCAGGCGAGTCAGGGCCGAGCCCTCCGTTCCCCTCTGTTCGGCGCTCTGCAATGCAAGCGAGAGGAGCGAGCTTATCTGCGCATCCCGCCCCTCCGGGAGGGGTGTGACCCGAGAGTTTTGATAGGAGGCGACAGCTCTGGGGAATACCCGCCAACCTGCGGAACTTCCTCTGCAGCCCAGTCTCTCCGCCCCAGCCGCACGCGGAGTGGCGGGCTGCTTCTCCGCACCCGGGCTTTGGAGCCCTAGCTCTCCCATAACCTCCACTCCTGCCCGCCGTGGGCGCCCGCCATGAGCCCGCCACTCTACCGCTGCCACAACGTCACTTCAGTGGAGAAGGGCAACTCGGCGACGATGGGCGGAGTGCTTTTCAGCACAGGCCTCCTGGGCAATCTGCTGGCCCTGGGGCTACTGGCGCGCTCCGGGCTGGGGTCGTGCCCGCTGCGTCCGAAGTGCCCGCCGCCCTCGGTCTTCTACGTGCTGGTGTGCGGTCTCACGGTCACGGACTTACTGGGCAAGTGCCTGCTGAGCTCCCTGGTGCTGGCCGCCTACGCGCAGAACCGGAGCCTGTGGGGGCTGGTGCCCACCTCGGGCAGCCCGCTGTGTCAAGGCTTCGCTTTCTTCATGTCCTTCTTCGGGCTCGCCTCGACGCTGCAGCTCTTGGCTATGGCGCTGGAGTGCTGGCTCTCGTTGGGGCACCCGTTCTTCTACCGACGGCACATCACCCTGGGCCGGGGCGTGCTAGTAGCGCCCATCGTGGGCGTCTTCTGCCTGGCTTTCTGCGCGCTTCCCTTCGCGGGCTTCGGGGAGTTCGTGCAGTACTGCCCCGGCACCTGGTGCTTCATCCAGATGGCTCACCCAGAGGGCTCGCTGTCGGTGCTGGGCTACTCGGTGCTGTACGCCAGCCTCATGGCATTGATGGTCCTGGCCATCGTGCTTTGCAACCTGAGTGCCATGCGCAACCTCTACGAAATGCACCGGCGGCTGCGGGGACGCCCGCGCTTGGGCACCAGGGACCACCCGGAGCCCGGCACCGGCGAGAAGAACGCGTCCCCACACTCCCTAGAAGAGCTGGATCACCTCCTGCTGCTGGCCCTCATGACTGTGCTCTTCACCATGTGCTCCCTCCCTTTAATTGTGAGTCTGTGGGCGCAGAGGCTGTGAGGTGGCTGGGGGCGTCGGGCCATGGATGTTGGGAAGGGTGGAGCGCGTCGGGCCAAGAGGTTTGTTGCTGAGCTCCCCTGGTTGGTTTCTACTTTGTTGAGCGAAAAGGGGAAAAGTCAAAGAAAGGAAAGGAAAGGAAAGGAAGAGCCTGGAAGCGTCCCCTTTACCCAGGATAACCGTCTGCATCTGGCAGAAACCCTTCCTCTCTGCTTCCCCCCAGGCAGATGTCTGGGTTATTTTGCGCCTCAAAGGCAGTACGGATCCTCTACTCCTTCCCATTGGCAGGGTAATGTTTTATTTCTTTAATCATTAAACCTGCCTATGATTTTAATGCTATCAGAAATGGGGGAATGGCGTTTGGGGGTTCTTCTCCGGCAAATTGGCGTGGAAAAGGAATATAGGAAAGTATAATCTTGCCAGTGATTTGCTGAGGTGAGTGACTAAAATGTAATTTTGGTTTTGAAATACTCGCGCGTAAACTTTGAGGAGCGGCTGCCGCTGTTTCTCGCTCTTGTGACAGGCAGATGTGTAAGTATGTTTCAGCCCATGGTTCGTTTCGATAACCTGCCTTGACAGGTTTTGTTCCTATCTTGGCAAGCCAGGTGATTTGAAAGCTATTATCTCGGGTTTTGATTTGCTAATTCCGTGGACAGAAGGGGGGAGGGGGCGGCGGAGACGACGGTGGAGTGGAGGTTGAGTTACCTCATCCTTTTGAAGGTGTTCGCTCCTGAGGTGCCCGTCAAGAGACGTGGGAATAGCCAGGCCTGAGAAAACGTTTACAGTATTGCTCCTCTCTCCACTCCACCCCCACTCCTAGTGTACCTGTACAAGAGCAAGATTTAAATAAACTAGATGGCTAATTCATCGTCTGAAGTCCAAAGACTTCTGTGAATTGGAAAGTTAAGTGAAGCGATATTGGGTGCTACTTTCAGTGGTGGATGAAGGTGAAATATAATATGATCTTCTCTTAAATGAATGCCTTAGCATGTGGGCAGAGTTGTCTGTAGCATCATCAGGCAGAATTAGGTAGGTAGGTAGGTAGGTAGGTAGATAGATAGATAGATAGATAGATAGATAGATAGATAGATAGATAGATCGTTGGAGAGAGCGACTTATAGCAGTGGTTTTCAAACTTCAGCATGATTGGAATTATCAGCAGGGCTTTCTAAAAAACACAGCTGGCTGGGCCCACCTCCCCGAGTTTCTAAAGTATTTGCAGCCTTTACCAAGTGATGTGCTTGCTGCTAATCCAGGAGTGGGCAAATTACAGCTCATGGGCCAAATCCTGCCTGCTGGTTGTTTTGCCCTGAAGTTAAGTTTTGTTTTTTTTTAATAGATGAACTTCTGCATTCAATTTGATGACAGGGATTGGGAATTTTGGACCCTAATTAAGCCAAATGCTATTTTTTTAAAAAAAGAATTTTCTTCTTCTTATGAGTAGAGCTGCATTACAAAAAATTATAGTCAACATTATTACACTTTGAATTTCAGTTTAAAAAAACTGTAGAATGTGTTTTCTGTCTTGTTGTATAAGTGCCTACTAAATATTCTCAATTTTGCCTCTTGGCCCAGAAAGCCTAAAATATTTTGTTATCTGTCCTTTTACGGAAAACGTTCGCCAACCCGTGCTCTAAAGTATGAGCTTCACTTGCCTATGCTGTGATAAAAGCAGACAGTAGCTGAATGTATGGAAATTTATGTCCTGGGTGTGAATATGTTAGTAAGAATAATGCAGAGAGCAGCATTATAAATTCCAAATTTGGACATTTGGACACATCCCTAAGGGGATTTGAATAATAGAGGAGTTGTGAGGACTGAAGGAAATAATGAATTTGAAAATGATTTTTCTTTTCAGAGTTAAAGTTCGTAAGATGTAGTCATGCAGAAGCATTCTTCACATCCAGAAAGGATAAGGGCTTTCCCATCAGACCATGATAGGGGTTTGAATCAGGCTTTATGTCTTACTTGCTATGATAGTAGCTTATTAACCCTTTCTGATCCCAGTTTTCTCATCTGTGAAATGAGGAGAACTAAATGTCTTGTAACCTAATTATGAAGATTTGAAATAATACATACAAAAGCACTCAAATATTGCCTGTCCTCAATATTTAGTGTTACTGTTATTGCTGTTTACTTCCATTTCTTATCATTGCTTGATGGACCCAGAAAATTCATCAAGAAATATGACCTCCTAGGAAGATAGCATTATATTGTAAGGCAGTGATTCTCAAACTTTTTTTGGTTTAAGGACCCCTTTATAAAACTAAAGATTATTAAGGACTCAGAGAGCTTAATAAGGTGGAGTATGTAAGTAAATACATATATGTATATATAGAGAGAGACCTTAAAACTGAGAAATTTAAAAATCACTGCCAAAAAATAAACTGCACTTCTTGTTGTGTTTCTGTATGGGTGCAAGGAAAACTTTAGTATTTCAAAATAAGGATTTATTGAATGATAATAAAGTTAGAGATCATGGCAGATAAACTTAATAAAGCATTTAAGAGCACAGTGTAAGTACTGAGTACAAACAGTCTCTGAATGTGCACATATTTATACCTAAACCTACCAACTCAGAGAGGTCTAGAAAACAAAATAATACACAAGCACCTATGACGTTAACCCTGATAATGATGATATCACATTCATGTAGCCTCTCGGTGAAAAAAGGCAAATAACATCTTAATGTTTTTATGAAAATAGTTTTGACCTAACAGACAAACTGAAAGAGTATTGGGGATTCCCACACTTAGAAGCACTCTTCTAAGACATAAATATTTTTGAAATTAAAAAAGAAATAAACTTACTCAAAGTATATATTATATTTCATTAAACTCATTAAGTGGGTGAAAAGTTTGTTGGATAATCGTTTTGTTTATTATCTTGGCTATAATGCTAGATTAGAATGAGATACTTAAATAGATTGAATTTTCTTCAAAATTCCAGTTTGATACAGTAAGAAAAAAGTAGAGAGAATATGGGACTGAGTTATAGAGTCTGCAGTGTATTCTCTAATTCATGTAACATTTTCATCAAAATTAGTTTTACCTTAGCAAACTGCAATGTGTTAGTGGTGGGTGGGAGATCAGGGACGGATGAGACTTGGTAGTTGAGAGGTTTTAAAGCCAGGCAAAGAGAAATACAAGCTTGTGTAATCTCATCCACCAGAGTCCATGGAGTCAGAGAATAGGTAGAGGGCATCTGCATGTATTGAGACAACTCTTGTATTTCATTTTGGTGAGTGGAAAGAATGTATGGGATGCTTTTCTAGCCAAACAGGCTGTTAGAGGCATATAAGGGATATTAGACAAAAGACGAGCCCTGGGCAAAGTTTCTGAAGTAGATTTAAAAGGCTAGAGCAGACTGAGGTCCAGGGTGTTGTGAAGGATGGAATGGACAGAAGAGGGCATCAGAACCAAGAGAGCTCCCCTCAGCAGAGAAGTCCAGCCAAGGTAAGGCTGGCCATTTGGCAGCAGCATGCTTTTTTATGGACTCCTAAATCCATCAGAGGGTGCCCTTCTCACGCTGATCCCATTTGTGTAACTTGAGCTACTTTAAAAATGCCGAGTATAGAACACAATTCTAACACAAAGCAAGTGTCTCCAAAGTGCAAATAACTTAATATGCAATAGAATTGATGTCACTCAATACTGCATAGTAATATGGTGCTTTTTAAAAAATTTAGCAAGTAATCCTTCAAGCATTCTCAAATAGTTGGAATTATATTTTGCAGTACCCCACTTTGAGAAAAAAGAGGCAAATGTAAAGACAAACTCATGTAAAGTGTTTGCTTGTAAACCAAATTAAGAATATAGCCTACTGTCACCCATTTATTCATTCAGTACAAGCCTAGGACCTACAACATCCAAGCCACTCTAATCCATTGGGAAGATATAAAATATGAAAAGCATCACATCTTCCCATATAAGCTATAATACTGGGGTGGGAAGCATGATTAGGGCCATAGGGGATTTTAGAGGAGGAAAGGGGTCACTTCTAAAGGATAAAATATTAATGCTAGCTAATTATTGAATTGTGGTGTGCTAGAATCTGTTTTCAAAACCATCTCATTCAAACTTGACAGCAATCCTGGGAGGAAGTTACAATTATCCCCATTGTCTAGATGAGGAAACAGAGTAACTGACCTTAGTCGCAGTCAATGAGGAAATTCTAACCCAGATAGTTAACTCTAAAAGCTAATGGCTTAGCCACTCACTGCCTTAAAGACCCTTCCTGAAGGGGGTAATATTTGAGGTGGACCTTGAAAGGAGGTAGAATCAGGGCATGAAGTCAATTTCTGCATCTATAAAATGGGAATGATAATAGTACCTACTTCATAGGATTTTTGTGAGGATGAAATAAAATTTTTAAAATGCTTAGAATGGTGCCTGGGAATAGTAAGTTCTTTATATCCATTAGCCATTATTATTACTGTTGGTATTATTAATTAATGATAATGGGATAGGCTTCTAGATACAGGGAATGACTGAGTCTAATTCAAGACATCTTCCTAAGTGCACTAGATGGGATTAGCTGAGCCCACTGAAATGCCCAGTAGGAATGAGAGTAAGTAAAAATGTAAGGAAACAATTATGGGAAAATGCTTCTTCTCTAGAGCATGGTCCTTTATTTCCCTGAATGGGTCTGGTCTCTGCACTTATCTATATCCCCTCTTCCTAATGTTGACCATGCACATTATCTGTCCCATTAGGGTCCATTTGGTCCCATTATGATTTAGAATCTCAGTAGGTACTGGGGAATGCAATGACATCAAGAAAAGGAGGCTGGCCTCCAGCAGAGTGGGAATCAGTGGTAGTGCTGGTCTAGAGAGCAGTGTTGGCTGAATGGCAGGAAAAGCCATGGAATGAGGCAGTCTGCAGGGTCCTGAGGAGGCTACAGAAACCTAAGGGAAGATAAAGATAATGGGAGTGCTTGAGCACAGGTAAGTAGGCTTATAATTTTGTGCGTGTTTTATTTTCTTGTCCTAGCCTGAAAACAGAATGCCAATCCTGGAAAAGTAACAACCTATTTTAAGAATAAGGAGAGTGATTTGCAAGAATTTAGCAGTTCCTTTTGCAAGTCTCCTTCTGTCTTTTCATTGGAGTATTTCCCATCTCTTCACATTAATGCGAAGCTTCAGATTAAGTTTATAAGCTTCTGTTTCATTTGCGTCTCCATACATGTGACATTTCACAAATGTCATTTCTGAGCTTACTAATAAAAAAGTTCAGGAAGCAGGCAGAAGAAAGAAAAGAGAACTGAAAAAAGTATGGGCTTAAGGATACTAGCTGGAAAGAGAATCTGTATTTATGGAAATGTGACCCCCGTTTGTAAAAGATTCCATGGATCTGATTTAACCCATTTCAGTTCTTCTGCTGCCTGACCTGGCAGGGACCTGCAGTGCTCACAGTGCATAGAAAATCTTAGGGACTTAATCAGACCGAGTTTCCCAGGTATACCCCAGATTCCACTCTGATCCTGGGTCTGTCCCTGTCTTGTAAATGTGGTTGTTGTAACAAACTGAAAGAGCTCAAAATCAAGAGTGAATTTAGCATGTAAAAGTAGATCCAGCATGACTCTAGTTTGAATGCTCAGTGCAATTTATTTGCTGGCTTAATCGCAAGCTGCCAACACAACCAACACTTAATAGCCAAGTCGAGGGCACACAACACATTTAAAGGTGGAGGATAAAGAGTCTTTAAAATCCATCGCCCTGACTGGTGTTGATGTTGTCACAAATGTTGGGACTGGTGGTTTGATGCGCTGAGCCCTCGATCGTGGGACTTGCCCTTATGAAGCTCGTTAATGCAAAGGAGAGACTAAACTTGCACATAATTGTGCCTGAGAGTCTCCCCCTGAGTACCTCTTTGTTGCTCAGATGTGGCCCTCTCTCTCTCTAACTGAGCCACCTTGGCAGGTGAACTCACTGCCCTCCCCCCTACTTGGGACCCAACTCCCAGGGGTGTAAATCTTCCTGGCAACGCAGGATATGACACCTGGGGATGAATCTGGACCTGGTATCATGGGACTGAGAATATCTTCTTGACCAAAAGGGGGATGCAAAATGAGATGAAATAGTTTCAGTGGCTGAGAGATTTCAAATGGAGTCGAGAGGTCACTCTGGTGGACATTCTTAAGCACTATATAGATAACATCTCTTAGGTTTTAATGTATTGCAATGGC
>PVKY010006645.1:0-15734 GCA_004027775.1 Bradypus variegatus
AAGTAGAGCAAAACAGTCTAGCACAATATCAAGAGCTCTACATTCTGTCAGCTTCATTTTTCTCATTAGCAAACTGGAAATAATGAAAAGTGTTACCTCATTAGGTCCTTGTGAGAATTCAGTGAGTTAAAGTATGCAAAGGGTTTTTGTTAGAGTTTGACACACATTAAATGCTTAAAAAAGTGCTTATTTTTGGATAATGCACATAAAATATTTAGCAGAATACTGTCGTAAAGAAATGGCAATATCATTATCCTTTTATTTTATCCCTAAATACTGTATGAAGGGAAAACTGTAATGCTTATCTCTGTTGTCCTACAGATAACGTGTATGTTTAGTCTCCTTTAAAGCATCTCTTAAAACTCCCATAAACATCTTTTACACCATGTCCAAATTGTCTCTGCCGAACTAAGCCTGCATAAGTGCTCCCAAATTTTCTGAGATTATGAAGCATAAGATGGGTTAAACTGATTCAGTGAAAGCTAAAGATGTGTGACAGAAGAATTTAGCAATATTTACCAAAAATATTCCCGGGTACTTCTTGAAAATCAGAACAAGAGAAGAGAAGAGAATAAAGAAGAGAGGGGAGGGGAGGGGAAGAGAAGAGAAGAAAAAAACACAAACGTTTAAATGTTTTTCTAGTTACCAAATGAAAGATTTACATAGTATTTTACTCAAAACAGCCATTTTCATCCTGCAGCCAGGATGCTTTAAAGAGGGGAAAGCCCAATTGTACACACCACCATAAAAATGATTCCAGGTGCAACGAGCCCTCAAGATTTATATAACTCAGTTCTTAATTTATTTCCTTTAATCCTCACGATTTTTCCCGGCTTCTCAATTGCCAACCACATGTTTCTCAATAAAGACCCTGGTGGCACCAAACTTCCAAGTTAGATGCTATGTTTCCTGAGTGCCCAACATAAAAAACATTTAGTGTTTTTAATCGTCATTTCTCTTGTGATATTTCCATAGAGGAAAAAGTCTATGTTTAATGCCAAATGTTGGTCTTCTGCGTGGAAACACTCAGTGTGCAGGTAGTGTACTAGAAAGCCTGGTTTTCAACTCTCATGTTAATTTCACTCCTCCTGTTTCAGACTATAGCAAAGAGGAACACTGGAGTTGATTAGCAGCTCTCTCATGGGTGTAAAGCACAAAGTTTGAGGAGAAGGCAGCTAATCAAAACTGAAATCCATTGCAATCTCAATATAGAAGGATGCTTTGAAAATATTTATAATATGGGAATATTACCCAATGGGCAATATCCTCCTAGTATCTTTACAATAAGATAAAACAATATGGATCTGTGTAGATAACCACAAGGAGAAGTAATCTATAATGTAAGAAGTTTCAGTGAAGAATAGCTCAAACTCAGTTATTAAAAAATCAATCTCTGACAGATGTTTCTATCAGAAGTTCCATTTTTACGCCTACCCACTTGTGCTTCTTTACATATGAAAACAATTTTTGCATCCAATTTAAGTAAATAGAGATGACTATACAATCATAAAATTTATGTTATAATTCTTTTTTAAACTATATCCATAAAAAAGCAAGCTAAGTAAAACTTCAACCATACTGACACTATTAACATTTTGGTAAGAATTCATTAGATTGGAAAGGTGATTTGTGAAAGATTTCTATGAAGAAACAATGGTATAAATTTCCCACATTTAATAGTAAAATCCTCCTTTAATAATAGACATTAATTTATAGCATCCTCACTTAAAGTAGTGAAATCTATTCTATGCTGTCAGTTACCTCTGAAAATTTCAGAAGAAGCCACTTTGTTACCTTCTTCGTGATGGTTTAGAGTCTTTGGAAATATAAGCAGCTGTCATTTCTCAGTGTGCAAACTGTGACGATAATTTATTCTTTAGGATGGAACATCTATCTGAGCAACTTTTCACATGCTGTGTATATGGTGTCCTTGTCAGCATCAGGCAGAACAAACATAGCTTATGAGCAGAGGTTAAATGATAGATAAATCATTTCATGAGCAACGTACGTAAAACTCTTTTTCATGAGTATGAATGCCTTGGTGCTTGTCTTTATCTTTGCTACAGCTTACGTTCTTTTTTTAATTTTTAATAAGATTCCTGCTATTTCGATGTCATATGTTTTGCCTTATTCAGCCATTTGGACCACAGGTGTGCCACTGTGTTTTTGATGGAGTGTTGCTATTCCAGATCGCTCCATCCAAAACACAATCCCACACATGTAATCGAAACCCCTGAAGATGAGTCAGCCATTGTGCCTTTACTGTGGAAATTAAGAAAACTCTTGCATAGCTCTCTGTACGGAATGTAGAATTAGTAATATCCACAACAGTGAAGGAATAATCCTGAACTTTAAAAGACCTCAATCTTCCCCTATGGAGTTTCAGAAGAGAATTTAAGAAAACAAAACAAAACAAAACTTCTGTGTGCATTCTATTAGAGTCAAAACCAATGTCGTTAGACTGCAAAACTCTTTCCATAGCTAATAAACACCAGTCTTGTGTGCATGCCTTATACTACCTCAAAATGGGAATGTTCTAACATTCTAGTAATATGATTTTCTGAGTCAGAATGAGGAGCTTCCAGAGAATTTATTGGGATGTAAATATTCCCTAAAGTGCTGGTCAAGATTCTATTGATCTGGATAAACACACAACAAAATTCCTATTTCTTTGAAAATGTTTCTGAATCTTATTACATAAGGGAATGAGCACTTTAAAAAAGTTTGCAACAACAAAGAGAACAACCTTGTTTTTAGGCTTAATCTAGGAATTACTTTCAAGACACACTTTGGAGAGAGGCTTTGCTCCCTCAGAGGCTCGTCTCTGCCAATGTTTACTTCTCGTCCTGATGTAGTGAGTAGCTATGTTTAGTTGTAGATTAGTGATTAGAAGAGGTGATTAGTGAAAAAGAAGCTGAAAGAAAGGGAATAAATGGGGGGACAGGTGTCATTTTCTTCAGCATAGAGATTTGTTTAGAGCTTGCACAGCCAAGTCCATGGTGGCAAGTTTGGCCCTATGTGGGTGGCAGCCTCCAGTCAAATGCTCAGCTGCTCTGGCTCCCAGGGTACTGATGGACTGTCTCCGCCACAACGGAACCCTCAGTTGAGGAGTCTCTGGCCCTTTTACAAAAAAGCCTGAATACCATATGGCAATCCAAAAAGTACTTCCTAAAGACACAAGAGCTTAATGAAGGACATTCTACATCACTCCACTGCATGGGGTCAGTGGGCTCTATAGTTTTTGTTGTTATAAACCACCTTTCAGTCTGGATTGTTTACTAGGCATCTAGCCATGGAATAATAGAAGTTTAAAGCTGGGGAGAACTTAACATGTAAAAAACCACTTTGAAAACTGAAAATTTCTCCCTAAATGTAATGTATTTTATTTTAAAGATGGAGAAACCAATGACTAGAAAAGTTGTGGTTTATCTACTATACCTTAGGTTGAAAGATGATGGCATAATCAGTCGACACTTTTATGCAGTTTCAATTACAAATTTCATGTCAAGTTTAAAATCAAAGCATGAGTTTCATGACTTCTATTTTGAATGTGTATTCTGAATTAGGAATTCAGAAATTTTTAGCACAAACATTCTCTCCTACAAGCAATATATGGCTACTGCTTTAACAAAGAGGTTGTCAACTACAGCTGGAGCACTTCTGTATGAAGATTACTTTTATTCTAATAGAAGTGGAAGTTAGCTGCCAAAATTTATGTATTGGGGTGATAAACACACTTTGTCAAGGCATTTTCTTTGGGTAAACATGAGAGAATTATATACAATGCTAGGTAATATTTTGATAATAAAAGTCTCCCAATTGAAGTATCTGTAATCCAAAAAGCATAAAGGCATAGGTGGCTGCTCAGAGTTGGACCATCAGATTTCCATGCCTGGCTCCAAGATCTCTAAACAGAGACACAGGGACATAAGAAGCACGTGCCATGCCCACATGGCATTGCACAGGAAGGAACAGAGAAGTGGCAGACATCGTGAGGGTTGCAGCAGCTGCAGAGAAGCTGGGTGATCCAAAGACCCCTACCTCTGTCCTCTGGGCCTATCAGTGATGTTTTCAGGTGGGAGGATGTGTGAAACAATTGTTCCATGGCTTCCAGAACGGTCATGGGACCTGGGACGCTACATGTAAAACCTGCTTGTGCCACAGGGAGCAGCTTGAAGAGGACTGGCTAGTGGAATCTAGTATAGTCAACTGCAGAGACTTCAGCTGAGCTCACCATGCTGCTTCAGTCATCCTCTCGTATCCCCTGAATGTCTCCCAGGCTTCCAAACAGGTTCTTGCACCAAATCCTTCTCATATATAGGTCGTCTACTGAACTTCTCAGCTGTTCATAATTAAAGAAGAATTAGGGTTGTGACAAGTGAAAAGGGAAGTAGAGAAACTCAGAGAGAGAGAGGAAGATAGTTTAGCAGGATTGATTTTACTCAGATCCAAAAAACAATTGCCCTACTATAATTACACTCTGCTTCACCTCAGCTTTAACCATGGACATCTGCACTACAGGAGGAAATGCGTAAGAATTTGGAGTGATTTTCAAGTTACTGAATGAATGTTACTTGTAAGACAATCCCCACATTTTAAACAGTGAAGCTGAAATACGGGGTACTTCAGCAACTGCCAAAACACTGAAGATGCCAGATGTCCACTGTCCTGTGTTTCAGTACCCGGCCCCTTTTTATTTGTTTTCTTTTACAATGTGGTGATACCAGGGATGCAAAATGTTGCTTATTTGAGCTCTGTCAAGAGTCAAAAGTTACTGATGACAACTGTCAGCACACAGCCACCCCCACCTTCCTGGCCAGACTATACCTCGTTTTCACCAAGCTAAAATCTGGCAAAACCATCTCAGGAATCTAGTGGTGGAGCAGGACCAGACTTTATTTCTTAACTCTCTTTCTGTGGGGAGAATCTTTACTCAGACTTTTTCACTCCCATGATTTTCTTCCATTTTAACAATGGAGTGAAAATACTGCATTAAATAACCCTAGTATCATACTGGGAAATGAAATACAAATACCTATTTTTATAACATAAAGTTTGATGTGATTTACTTTCTAAGCTAATAAGAGGGACTAAAACTGGTTAATATAGAACACAACTGTTACTAGAGAGTGAATCTCTCTCTCAGTGTGGTGCTTAGGATAAACATACATTCACATACTGTTTATTATGCTTCAAAAATTAAAAAAAAAGTTTGATGTAGGGAAGATTTTTCTAGCTGTATTTAGAGAGTGACCTGAGATGTGGGAAAGTTGTCTATTGCTTATGTTATTTTTTTCACCCACTTTTGAATTCTTTGAGGCTACATTTCCCCTGAGTTAAGCAGACATTGCCACCCACCTTGGCCTTCCTGCCTCTGCCCCACAGAACCTCTTTGTTGTTTTATCTAATCAGATTCAGAGGTCTTGCTATGGTTGGCTCACTTGAATTCTTCAAGGAGGTTATATTTCTCATTTCCCAGGCTTCAGAAGAACTAAAAATAACTGGGTGAAAATCTGAAAGGCAAAGCTGCTGTATCTGCCAGCATTACAAGGAGATAGGATCAGGCCTAACCAAAAGAGAGTATATCTCTGTCCTTCTGGGGCTATTAAAGCCAACTTGTATTTGATACCAGTTTGGCAGCTAGAGCTTCTGGTTTATTTTATGTCCATATTTAATAAACTAATTTTTTTTCTTATTTGTCTATTGAAAATAGCCATCTTGGTGTATCCATGACCATGGTAAAATGAAACTGCCCTTGAGTCATCCTGGGCTTTCATCTTTGTGCATCTAATATTAAAAAAAAAATAGTAAAATAAATTTGAAATAGCACCAATATAACACGTTTTATCTGAATGGCCACTGTCACCACATGTATAATTATGACCACTTTCTACACTTTAGTCTCATGCTAATTCTTTTACCAGTTGATATAAAATCCCATCCAGAAACCTGAATAGTGTGTGGCTCTGAGGCTCATTATCAAGCATTTGCTAATCAAGACAAGAAGATCTCTTTCATGAAGCTTTGCTGGCAGAAACCTCCACCCCTATGTTTTATAAAGATAGATTATTCCCATGAAACATGGGTGAGGGAACATCTGTCATACATGAAAGATAAAATATATCTGGCTGTGCTTTTTCATGTTTTGTTTCTTAAGAGCCATAAAAAATTAAAGGACTAAATTAGGGGAAAAAGTTCAAAAAAGAAGTTTGCACCATTAACTTTGCTAGGGCATCAGAAGAGATATAGGATTTCAGTTCTGAACTTACAAATATGTGAAACTAGAGATTACAAAAATAAATATTTAGCCATATTCCTACTTGTCTTTTTGTAAAGGTTGACAGTTTCATACTGAATAAAAAGCAAACAAACAGTGGTGAATTAAGAACTTCGTTCAAACTGCTTTCTTTATCGTGTTCACTGTAGTAATCTGTCCTTACAAAACTAGACAATAGAAAAATAAAAAAACTCTCCAGGATAATATTTAGAAGGACCATAGTTACTGAAAAGCATTTACATGTGACATGGAAATTTTAATAAGTCATTTGAAATGTAGCACATGAGTATATATAGCATATAAATGTAAATAGCTGAGTCAAACATCAGGCTTGCCAGACAAATTGTTTCATGTAACAGAACTAAGTCCCAATTGATAAATCGGAAAAGAAAACCAACTTTTTAATTGGGAGATCAGGGAATGATGAGTAAGAAGGCAGCATTCAGTAATAGGAAGGGTTTTATTTCCCAAGTGCCTTAAGCTTTGCAAACTGGATCACAAAATGATTGATGGAGATTCTGGGTTCTCTAAGTGGTTCTATAGTTTTTTTCCCCAGTTTTGCTCTGTAAGGGCAAGGACCATCTCTACTTTATTCATAGCTCTATTTCAGAGCCTCTCAGTAGCTGGCATATAATAGGTGCTCACAAATTATTTATTCAATGAATGAATGTAAGAACATTCCGGAATAGAGATAGTTACATTTCCAGTGGTATTTTAAGCGAAAAATATGAGAAACGTGCAAAACCTTCCTGTTAGCATTGACAACATCTTACTCTTCTTCTCACTGTAAAATAGTTTTCGAATATAAAACTTTACAAACAATAAAATAGAAATTTTAAGCCATTATCTGCATAACTGAACCTCTTTGTTACTAAATAGTTATTCCAGGCAAAAGTTTTGTTTAAGAGAAAAAAAAAGGATGAATGGATTAGTGAGGAACAGGAAATCTCCTTGAGGAACTTTCTGTGTCTGATGTGAATTGGGTAAGAGAAGAACAAATGTTAAAAAAAAAAAACAAAAAAATAACCCTAAGCATCTGACAAAATGCTGTTTTACGAAAATGAAAATCATCAACATCTGCACTATTTTGCCTTATTCAATAGTTTAGTGCTTATTTTCATTCCAAAGTTTGTTTTGCTGAAAAATGCTTTTAAAGCATAAAAGTTTGTTCCAACCATGGTATTTGTTTGGAGGCAAAAGGCACAGTCACTTTTGCAAAATATTTCCACAGCTCCATTCTTGCTCACAGATAGTTGGGAATATTTTGAAAACTTTTGTGCAGTTCAAATCATTTTAATATGGCAACTTGCACATGCAGATTTTCTTGAAAATACTTTTATCTCCATAATTAAGAGAAGATATAGCTCCCTATACATAATAAATTATTCCACATATTCAAAAGCTCTCTCTTCTGTGTATGTACACATCTCTTCTGTAATACAAACATACACATATACATAGGAGGTCAATTTTGAATGAAAAACACAAAGAGGACAAAGTATATGTTAAGTATACCCATTTTAAAGATTCAGAAAGTGTGTGTTAAATATACCCATTTTAAAGATCTAGGAAAAGAGATCAAGCCCATTTTCTTAATTATTTGCCAAAGGCCTACTAGTGCCAAGTATGTTACCAATACTCTCTTTTACCTTAGCAATCGTGAAAGATACATATCATTGTTATTGTTATATTTCTGATATAGAAATTAATGCTCAAGAAGGTGAAGTGGGTGCCGGGGACTGGAGAGGGGCTGGACCAGCCCTGGGTGAGCAGTTCACGGCTAAGGGGCGAAGGGCAGGGGATGCTGCGGGAGCCAGGGGGCATCCCAGCCTTGGTCCTGCCCATGCCTGGCCGCCCTGGGCCCGAGCCAAGCCTCCTTGCCAGAGTTAGCTCTTGGAGTCTCCTCTGCCCCTCTGGAGAAGGGAAGAAAGTAGGGAGGAGGTGAAAGCGCACGCTGGGTAGCTCAAGGACATTGGGTCCAGATTCCACGTTACACCGGAAATTTACTTACTCTTTGGTAGAAGGTCTCACTTGAGACATCTCTGAAGCCTTTTCAGCATCCTGCCTATGGCCTGCTACACTGTTTCATATAACATGCACAGAAAGAAGTCATGGAAGAGCCAAACGAGGCCAGTCATGGATGTCAATGTGGAGAATCTTCGCTGGGCCAGTGTCCTCATTCTACAGTGCGTTCCATTCTGTTGCACTCACAGGAAACAACAACAACAACAAAAACCAAAATAAATGGTATTAAAAAGAAATATTTTGTGAAATAAAAAGCCACTTTAAAAATTTTTAATGATCCATATGCATTAAGATGGACACCTGTTCTGAAAAATACAAAGTTCTCTGGTCTCAAAGAAACAAGTGCCTGTAACAAGTGCCTGTTTAAAATGGATCCTACATAAAAACAGGCCTGGAGGATGTCAGAGTGCTTGTTAGTGGTAGAAAAGTAAAAAAATGACAGTTCAGTTACTTGTTACTTGTTTTATACTAACCCTTATGTATGTTTTTGGGGGACTGAAGGATAATCACATAGTCAACCATATTAAGTCCTATTCTTACAGATACTCATAAATAGCTATGACTTTGCAAGTGATACCCTGACTCAAACGCTGCCCAGCTACTAGCTACCAGTACTTGATTAACCATGAGGAGAAGTGTCAAGCACAAGATGTCCTCCTTTTACTGTTTGCAGAGTGCGCCTGTAAACTATAGTCATCATTCTGCAATTAGAAAAACGAGGGGCAATGAGAAGTATGTTGGGTCTCAACTTAATGCCAACATCAAAATTCTGTTTGCCTTAAGAACTTCTAATCCACTGAAAAGAGGTTTGCAAAGAAACCTGGATTGGGAAAATCAAATGTACAGCAATATAATTCAGCAAGACTTTGTCATTCTTTCTACAATCTTACTCTTAAATTACTTCTGCAGTTTAGTTGGCAAATATGTTTTGTCAGATTCCTTATGACTGTGAGTAACGATACATTTATTCACATGCCAAATTGTATTGATTACTGTTCTGGTTTGCTAATGCTGCTGTTATACAAAATACCAGAATTGGATTGGCTTTTGTAAAGGGGGTTTATTTGGTTACAAATTTATAGTCCTAAGTGTAAAAAGCATCCAAATTTAGTCATCAACAAGAGGATACCTTCACTGAAGAATGGCCAATGGCATCCGGAACACCTCTGTTAGCTGGGAAGGCACATAGCTGGCATCTGTTAGTCCTTTGCTCCCAGGTTGTGTTTCAAAATGGCATTCTTCAAAATGTCTCTGGGTTTTTCTTAGTTTAGCATCTCCAAACGTCCTCTGTCTGTATCTCCAAGCATCTCTAAGCATCAGGAAGTGTCAGCAAACATCTGGGTCTGTGTTGGTTCTTCTTAAAGGACTCCAGTAAACTAATTAAGACCCACTGTGAATGGATGGGGCCACACTGCCATGGAAATAATCTGATCAAAAGTATCACCTACAGTTGGGTTTGTCACATCTCTATGGAAACAACCTAACCCAAATGTCCCACAAGATTAAATTAACACGTGGCTTTTGGGGGGACATGATATATCCAAACCGGCACAATTACCTTCAAAGTTTATAATAAATTGGTGTTCAAGATTTTTGGACTGGTTGCGTTCATTGTGGTGCTCCTATTACAGACAAAAGCAGCAAATACTATGTCTCCTATGAAAGGCTGGCTTACCTTGACTATACCAGCACTACCTAGATGATCTCCAATGACGTAGCCAACAAAGTCTACGAGGCATCACAGACACTTAACTCTAGTCTTTATATAGACAGTGTGTTCATGGACCTCTGTGCCAATAAGATAGTACCACAGTATCATGTGTTCTGCTCTGGGGAAAGTAAAACTCCTTATCATCTTTGCATCTATGATAAAATGATGACATCTCGTGGACATGCAGAAGACCTTCAGGACCTTTGGGAGGATGCATCAGAGGCTAAAGTAAAAATGATTTCAAAAGGTTTATTTTGGTCAAATTTATTTTAGGTTATTTAAGATAGCTCCTTTGCAGAGTGACTTATGTGGATACTTATTTTTGTAGAATTGCAATTGCCTAATAGCACTTGAATGTTTTCATCGTCAGTGAGACACACTGAAAGATAAACCTTTAAATGTTTGATACCATAAGAAAAATGAATATGAAAGACAAATAAATAGTTTTGAGCCAAAAATAAAAATAAAAAGGAGGTAAAGTAACTTAAAGTCCAAACCACATAGTTATAAATAGCATAAATAAGATTTTAACCTTGTTCTGGTGATCAAAGCCATTGTTCTTTCCACAACAATCCAGTGGTTTTTCAAGTTGTGTTCCATGTGTAGCAGGGCATTTTGGACTGAACACTGATAGATATCTCTAGCTCCTCACACACTCATACAGTTTGCTTATCAGTTGGGACTTGGTTCCAATATATGTAACAATATGTCTGGCCAGCTGGGTGATTGAACTCAGCGATTTACATTAATACATATGGACATATACATAAACTATATTTAAGATGACTTACTTATTAAAATTTCCATGTTGCATGTAAGTGTTTTCCAATAACAAGCACCACTTTACACACATATTTCTTCAACTCTCTCTGCTTTTGTTTTATATCAGGGACAGCAAAAGACAGTAAGGATGGAAGGGATGGTGTTTCAGTTTCCTAGCTGCCAAAGCAAATACCATGCAATGGGTTGCTTTAAACAATGGGAATTTATTGAGTCACAGTTTTGAAGCTAGGAGAAGTCCAAAATCAAAGTGTTATTAAGGCAATGCTTTCTCCCAGAAGAATGTGGCATTCTGGGCTGGCTGCTGGTGATGCTTTGTCCTTGGCTTTTCTGTCACATGGCAATGCAGATTGCAGCCTCTCCTGGCTACCCTGGGTTCTGTTGACTTCTGGCTTTTCCCCATGACTTTTTTTTTCTGTATGACTTTCACTCTGCTTATAAAGGACACCAGTAATCAGGTTTAAAGCCCAACCAGATTCATTTGGGCCACACCTTAAGTGAAGTAATATCTTGGAGAGATCTTATTTACAATGGGTCCATACCAACAGGAATGGATTAAGTTTCAGAACATATTTTTCTGGGGTACATAATTCTAAACCACCACAGATGGCATAGTATCCATTTTTGTCTTAACTAGTAGACAGGATTTAGTCAAAGAGTGATGGCCAAAGGCAGAAGAAAATGTTCCAATGTGATTTGGGCTGTGGAGAAATGTATGCTAGTGGGAGAGAAGACTCTTATGCCATCCACTGTTGGAAACCCAGCATGGTTCTGTCACCCAAGATAGGAGCTTTGAGAGTGCCCTTAGCACCCTTGGCATGGGCATTGGTGTTTTAATGATGAGAGTGTAGCCACTCTCCATGGCTCTGTAAGCAGCTATCAGAGACAAATGGGAGCCAGGGCAGCAAAGGAGAAATGAGGCAGAAGCTGTATAGTGACAGCAATTGATAGACCCTGTAGTGAACACAGGTAAGGAATTGGAGGACGTTTGGGAGGGAGACTGTAAATCTGTTATAGATCCATATATATAACAAATAAGTTGTATATTATACCTGGAGCTGTAGGATTCCAAGGAGATACCTCAAAGCCCATCTTGATATTTGAGGGGGAGGCCCAGCAAGTGGAAATTCAGGCCCCCTTGCCTGTTTTCAAATATTTGTTTGAATAACTTTGCACAGGTGTGATAGTAAATTTCATGTGTGAACTTGGATAGGTTATAGGCACAGGCCTGATTGTTACTGTGAGGGTATTTTGTAGATGGATTAACATCTGTAGTCAATTGATTGCATCTACAGCTGGCTGCATCTACAATCCACAAAGGAGAGTGCCCTCAGCAATGAGCAGGGTCTCCTCATCCAATCAGATGTCTTAAAGTGAAAACTGAGGATTTCAGAATTAAGAAACAATCCTTGCCTCTAGTTCAGCTAGCCAGCTTTTTCTGGGGAAATTCAACCTTACCTTTACCAGAGTCCCCAACTTAAGTCCTTCCCTACAAAATTTGGACTTGTCAATCCCCACAGTTATGTTAGCTAATTCCTATAATTAAAAAATCTCTTAATATTTACATATAGATATCTGGAGGACTCAGACTAATGCAAGTTATACAACAAAATAACACGATGGATGAAAAAAGTTGTCAAGCAGATTTTGGAGTGTTTGATGTTGATATCACTGAGGGTTTTATCTTATCCAGCTATCTATATATCTGTACTTCTTAAAAGTATTTACATCTTCTCTGATCACCAAAAAAGCCATCCCCCATATCTATGCTCAAATTCAGTTCTGCATATCCTTCTGCCTACTGGACATCACCAACTGCACCTTGAATTCAATAGTTCAGTGTATCCAAAACTTCTTTAGCTTATTTATTCAGTCGCCCCATCATCCAGCCACCCAAGCTAAGAACCTCAAAGCCATCATCAACTTCTCCCTCCACCTCACTCCATAGTCACCAAAACCAGTACAGTTTGCTTCTGAATAATCTCTCAAGTCCTCTTTCTCTCTCCCTCACTGCTCCTATCTGCTAAGTTCCTCATTACCTCTTGCCTGACTGTCATGGTAGTCTCCAGCTGAACTCTTCTTCTTCATTCTCTCTCCTCCTTACCAATCTCAACACAGACTATAGAATCATATTTTGAAAACACATATATGATTATATCGTTCCATTCTTCAAAAATGGAAAAAAATTTAACATGGCCTATGAGACCCTTCACACTATACCCTAATTTCTCCTACCCAAACATGAGCACTTTTGAACTAGACAGGTCCTTAGCTTGCAAGCACTATGGCTGCAAAGAGCAGGAAAGCTATTTATGACAGTACATATTGAGTAGCTCACGGAAATACTGGAAAGGATGGAGAACCAGACTCAGAAAAAGCAGAAGGAAAGGAAGGATAGGCAGAAAAGCCATAGCTAAAAGCAGACTACAGAACCAAACCAGTTGCATCTACTGCTGCTGTCACTATGGAACCATGATGCTGCAGTTTGTACCACCACTGCTGCTCGCAGGGGCACTGCTTCTGGATGCTGAGAATGGCAGTGGCCCCACAGCCACTACTGCACCAGAAGGATTCTTCACTCATTGAGCTTTCCCTCACTCCATCCCGCGGACCAAGTCTGAGTTAGATGTCCATTCCTTGTCAAGAAAGGGGGAGGGTGGAGGGGTTACAAAAGCAAGAGGCGGGCTCTTTAGCTTCATAGGCCAGAAAGAAGTGCAATCAGATGCTAGATAGCAAAAGATAGTGTGCATTGTATGCTTTAGCTATTGGGGCTATGCAATATTACCCAAAAAAAAGACATGCTCCTTTTGCCTCTTTAAACATGTTGTTCTTAACATTTGAAAAGTTTGTTCCCTACTTACTAACAGGAGAGCACCTGTCTATCCCTCCTGGCATGTAACCTCCTCTGTGAAGCTGGCTGATGCTTCCAAGCAGAGGTGGTGCTTCTTTTGTTTGTGCTCATAGCACTTTATTATAGAACTTCTTCCAGCAAGCTGTAATAATTATGTAATTTTACAGTTCTCTTTCCCATCTCACAGCATGTTCCTCTTGGCAGGGACTGTCTTTTATCTCCAGAGCCAGGCATGGTGCCTGGGACAAAATATGTCCTCAGTAAAGTTTGTTGAGCATTTTTGTAGTTCCCTCTGGGAGAATGTGTTAGAATCTAAGGGTGACCCCCAAGAAGACTCTGGCTTCTATTCTAGCTGTGGAAGAATTGTCTTCCTTTTACCCAGTGATAGGAATGGAAGGTTCCCACAACTTCACAAGAAAATAACAAGCTGGAAGGCAGTTCCTGGCATGAGCATGGGTCATGAGCTTCTTAATCAGCACATCTCCACTCTATTCTCTGCTCTAAAACCAATTCTGGTGTGGTCTTTGGCACCCTGCTGAGATTACATCTATACTAAAGTTTATATGCAGTTGTTTTATTGCCTAAATTAGCTACAAGTTGAGTAGTGTCACAATCTTGTGAAACACTTTCCATGATTTCATAGATGAAGATTAAAGCAATTTAAAAAGTGCTTAAATGCTGTTGGGCAATATTTACTTACACACTAAAATTTATATTATACTTCTTGTGCTATAAAGACAGTAAAGAGGCCATTGTCTGTACCTAGAGTTCACAGGTTGTAAATGAGATAAAATTCTTTAAGCTGTTTAAAATAATAATGCACAGTGTCATTATAATAATATAAAAACTTCATTGCTTTCAGCATGTGTTATAGCATTTAAGATTCTAAAGACAGTAAATTACATGCTAAGTATTGGGTTTTTATCAATAATATAAAAATGTTTTCTGCTATTAATATTAGCTGAAAGGTAACAGAAAATATGTGTAAATAATGCTGATTTGTTTTAGTGGTGAGATGCTGACATAAAAACTGTATTATTCAACAAACACAATTATTGAATGTCAGCTGCATACCTGGTAGAGGTACAGGATACCATCATTCCTCAGCCATTTGAGAGATAATGGTAAAAAAAAACCATGGTAATTATTCTATTCATATGCACCAAACTTGCTAAAAGAAAATTAAATTTAAGTAGCTAACTTTGGAAAGAGAAATGATACCATTGTTGAAAGGGGAAATTTGTGCCAGGAATAAATATGTATAAATTCAGGGAAAAATTTAATTATTCTATTGTTGTAAGAATCCAGTAATATATTGTTTTAATGCACACTTGAAGTTCTTTTTTGTGCACAAGATAACAGCTTTCATCAGTGCGTCTAAGAAGCTTTAGCACTCTAGGAATCCTCAGAAATTAATTTTGATAGAACTGTTTACCCTGTTTTTGAGATCCCTACAATTCCATATAGTCTTGCCTGGGCCTTGTCGTAATGCATTTCACCAGTGTAGGTGTCAACAGTATTTTCTGAAACTATTAAAGTATCTTATTTTTATGAGTGTATTAATTAAAAATCTAACCCCCTTTCCTACTTTTAACGCTTAATTGCATTCTCACTATCTTTACTCTGACCCCTTACATGTGGTCCAGTACAACCAAGAAAGCAATAAACACCAGTTTCCAGACTTGGGAAGAAATATTTTGATTCACCATGACCTAGATAAAGAAAGAACAGTGCAATGGGGAAATTTTATTATAAGTCTCATAACCTGCATCTATACTACTCCTGTTTTAATATTTACTTATTTTTTAATTAGGGCATTCCTATTTTGGAAATCTCTATTACAAACATACAATAACTTACTTTGTTTTCACATAAACTATAAATATCCTCAAAACTTTTTGGTTATTCAGTGTTCTGTGTATTTTTTTAAAAGACAAAATTTTCACATTAGGAACTATCCATGGAGTAGGCATAAACATCTGAAATGCAACCATGTTGACCACTTCTCATAAAATTAAACACTTTCCTTCTTTTTTTCTGATTATCTGACTGCGGTTAAAGGGGCGAATGTTAGGTTGTATATATGGTAA
>PVKY010006646.1:0-15733 GCA_004027775.1 Bradypus variegatus
ATACTGTTTCACTTTAATGAAACAATGTATTAAAGATTTTCAAAGAGATATGCTAAATCAAATCAAAAACTAAATCAATGAGTTCAGGGAAGATATAACAAAAGAGATGAAGGCTATAAAGTAAAATCAGTGAACATAAGGTAGAAATTGAAAGTTTGAAGAAACAACTGACAGCAGCTATGGAAATGAAAGGCACAACACAAGAGAGGAAAAACACAGTGGAGATGTACAACAGCAGTTCTCAAGAGGCAGAAGAAAACACTCAGGCACTGGAGAACAAGACACCTGAAATCCTACACACAAAAGAACAGATAGGGAAAAGAATGGAAAAATATGAGCAATGTCTCAGGGAATTGAATGACAACATGAAATGCACAAATGTACATGTCGTGGGTTCCCAGAAGGAGAAGGGAAAAGGGGCAGAAGAAATAAAAGAGGAAATAATCAATGAAAATTTCCTGTCTCTTATGAAAGACATAAAATTACAGATCCAAGAAGCACAGTGTACCCCAAAGAGAATAGATCTGAATAGGCCTATGCCAAGACACTTAATAATCAAATTATCAAACATCAAAGACAGAGAGAATCCTGAAAGCAGCAAGAGAAAAGTGATCCATCCCATACAAAGGAAGCTTGATAAGACTATGTGTGGATTTCTCAGTAGAAACCATGCAAGCAAGAAGGAAGTGGTGTAATATATCTAAGATACCGAAAGAGAAAAACCACCAACCAAGAATCCTACATCTGGGAAAACTCTCCTTCAAATATGATGGAGTTTAAAATATTCTCTGACAGACAATGAAAGAATTTGTGAACAAGATATCTGCTCTACAGGAAATACTAAAGGGAGCTCTACAGGCACATAGGAAAAGATAGGAGTGAGAGGTTTGGAATGCAATTTTGGGTGATGGTAGCACAGCAATGTAAGTACACTGAACAAAAATGACTATGAGTATGGGACACCAGAAGGAAAGAGGAAAGACAAAGACTGGAACCTAGAGTATGCAGCAATTGTGATAAAATGTACAAATATGTTTTTACATGAGGGAGAACAAACGAATGTCAACCTTGCAAGGTGTTAAAAATAGGGTGGTATTGGGGGAAAAAAACAATCTATGCAAACTAGAAACTACAGTAATATAAACATTGTTATCATGCTTCCTTTAATGTAATAAAGGCAATATACCAAAGCTAAATGCCTATAACAGGGGGACATAAGGGAGGGGTATGGGCCTCTGGTAATGTCTGACTCTTTTATTCTGTTTTAGTTTAATTCTATCTTTCCTTTTGTTGCTTTTATTTTTTCTTTCTTTCTTTTTTTTTCTTTTATCTCTCTACCTTCTTTGACTCTTCCTCCTTCTCTGTGGAAGAAATGGAGATGTCTTTATATAGATAGTGGTAATGGTGGTGAATACACAAATACGTAACTATACAGGGAACCACTGATTGTTTCCTTAGGATGGAAAGTATGGTGGCTGAACCCAATCATCTTAAAAAAAAAACGCATTGATGAAGAAATCTTGAGGGCACTACATTGAGTAAATAAAATAAGTCAGACACATAAGGACAAAGATTGCATGGTCTCACTTATATGAACTAATTATAATATATAAACTCATATACATGAAATATAAATTACCAGGATCTTTAAAGAACAAGGCTAAAGAATGCAGAGCAGTGCTTACTATGAGCAGAATGTTCAACTATGTTGAACTTAAGTGTTTGGAAATGGACAGAGGAGATGGTAGTTTGTTATTGTGAGAATAACTAACAGTGCTGAATGGTCTGTGAATGGTCCTCTAAGGGGAAACTTAGAGTCACATATGTCACCAGAAGGAAAGTTGGAGGTTAAAAGATGGGAATGCATAAAATAGTGAATCTTGTGGCAGACAATGTCCATGATTAACTGTACAAATATTAGAATTCTCTTCCATGAACTAGAACAAATGTATGACACTATAATTAGAAGCTAATAATAGAGGGGTATATAGGGAAAAATATACCTATTGCAAACTATGTACTACAGTTAACAGTATCTTAACATTCTTTCATCAACAGTAACAAATGCACTATACCAATACTATGAGTTGAGTCAATAATGGAGGGAGGTGGTTAGGGGTAGGAGAGGAACTGAGTTTTCTTTTTTGTCTTTATTTCTTTTCTGGAGTAATGAAAATGTTCTAAAAATTGGAAAAAAATTAATTGTGGTGATGGAAGAACAGCTGTATGATGGCATCATGGGCAAGTGATTGTGCACTTTGGATCTGTGGATAATTGTATGGTATGTGAAAAATCTCAATAGTATTTTAAAAATAAAAAATAACTATTCAAAACAAAAAGATCAAGATGTGAAACCCACCCATTGTACATTTACATATGCTGCTCAAGTGAAAGCTTAAGTTTACAGATACTTTTCTGTCTCTATACCTTAGACTAGAGCACCAAGCAATTTCTTTACTAGTTACTTTTTAACATAATATCACTGACAGAAGTCAGGTCAAGGATGCTGTAATCCTATAATTTCTAACAATATAATAATTTGAAGTGAAGCTAGTAAGGTGACCACTCTCCTTCACTTTCTTCCTTCTTTTCTCTGCAGTTTCTCTACAGATCATTTCTGCAAAACTGGATAAACAACCAAAGCAGTGGGAATAGCTCTGCCAGCAATGCTGAATTGGTTCAGAGGTCACAGTTGATAGAAATTCAAGTCATTCTCTCACTTAAAAAGGACTCCAGAATTCTGCAGTTCTAGAAGACCTGTGGTTAGGCTGCAGTTCTGATCCTTTAATTGCCAAGGGCTTTAGTATGAATCGAGTTGTTTGATGTCAGTGAGGTAAGGTAAGGGTGGCTAGGGGTATTTTCTGGGAGATGAAGGCAAAGTGAGTGTCAGGGGTAAGGCAGTTTAAGAAGTTTCCAATAATCTAAAACCTTTGGGACAGTGTTCTCTAAAAGAAATACAATGGGAGTCACATATAATTTTAAATTTTCTAGTATCACATTAAAAATTAAAATGGAACAAGTAAAAGTAATTTATCTTTCTTTAGCCCAATAGATCCAAAATATTTCAGCATGTAGTCAATATAAAAATTAATATTTTAATTAAAAAGTAAGACTTTAAAATCTAGTGTGTATTACATGAAACATCTTATTTCATACTAGCCACATTACAAGTGCTAAATAGCTACATAAGGCTAGTGGCTATGGTATTGAACAGCACAGCTTTAGAATCTCTCAAGTTCTGCTTTAAGCAAAGCCCCTTACTTCCCCATATTATAGGTCAATCAGTGAAGCCCCTCCCCTACCCTCACCTACAACAGCCCTTCCCGTCACTGGGAAAGCAGACCCAGAGCACTCCATTAATACACGGTCAGCTTATTCCTCACCTGCCACTATCCTTAGGCAAGAAGCCAAACATTGCTGCCTTCAGTAGGCTGGCACCTTCACATTCTGCACATTCTTCCAAGACTGACATAGAATGACGGGGTTGGGGGCCACTGCATCACAAAGTTCTCATGATTCCAACTCAGCTTAGTCAACAGAATTACTTCTCCTTTGTCACTTAATAGCTTAGCAGGTACTGACAGGTCTAGAAAAATCCTTTAACTGTATTTTTATATAAATAAATACTATCAAAGAAAGCTTTTGAGCAAAGATGAGAGGTGCAGCTAGGATGAGTTGCAATATTTGCTAGACCCAATGCAAAATAAAAATTTGGAACCTCTTGCTCAAAAATTAATTAAAGAATTTCAAGACCATGACAGCAGAACATTAAAACAAGCGCAGAGGAAAACCTAAGATGGTGGCTAGGAGAGACAGGGAAAAAAAACACCTCCGTGAAAAATACTAAATAAAAGCCAGAAAGTGACCCAGAACACCAGCTCCAGTGATTCACCAGCTGGACAAGGTCTGCTAAATTCACAGGGATCGTGCACTTGGTGAAACCAGGAGTCTGTGTTCTGAAATGAGTGAGCAAGCCACAGAATATCTGGCAGCCAAGCTCCAGTGTGGGGAAACCACGGGTTTCTGTTTGGAGGCGGACTAGTTCTTTTTTTAAAAAAAACCCAAAAGCGGCTGCAGATACGGCAGCGAGAACCACACAATGAAGCGTGGCAGGAACAGGCTGTGCGAACGCTTCGATATCTGACGTGGAAGATAGCCTTTCTCACACCTGCTAATTGTCTCGGAGCAAGGACGGCAGAGGTTAGCCAAAAGGGGAAAAAAACCACGCCCCTTGCAGCCATCTTCCCAGCAGGCTGGGAACGCTCCTGCCTGGCACAGGGCCACAGCCCAGAGCCGTGCCAAGAAACCCAGTGTGACGGTGGGGGGGGGTATTTCCAGCAACACATGCACATGCCACGATATCGGGCATCGACAATAGCCTTTCACTCACCCACAGCTAATTGTCCCAGAGCTGGGAAGGCGGAGCTGTGTGAAAAGGGGGAAATTGGCATGCCCCATACAGCCATCCTTACAGCATGCTGGAAACGCACCTACATGGCCTGGCAGCCCAGAATTTCCCTTGAGGGACAGCACGCACTTGTGACGTAGCATAACCTTCCCTCAGCATAGGCCCTAGAACAGCATGGCTTGGAAGAGGGACCCACTCAGAAATCCCAGGTACCATAAGCCAATACCAAGGACTTGTGGGTCAGTGGCAGAGATAATCTGTGGCAAGACTGAAATGAAGGTTTATACTCTTGCAACAGCCTTAAATCTCCAGGAACACCTGGAAGGTTTGATTATTAAAGCTGCCTTCCCTCCCTAACTGCTCAGACACATGCCCCACATTCAGGGAGGACAGCACCAATAACACACCCAAACTTGCTGCACCAATCGGACCCCACAAGAATCAGACCCCACACACCACAAAGACAAAGTTGGGTAGAACTGACTTGAGGGGAACAGGTGACTTGCGGACGCCATCTGCTGGTTAGTCAGTAAAGTGTACGCCACCAAGCTGTAGATCTGACAAATTAGAGATCTGTCTTTGAATAATCCTACATATCCTAAAAGAACTCTATCAGTAAAGCAAATGCCAAGAGGCTAAAAACAACAGAAAAATTTAAAGCATATGATAAAACAAGATGATTTGGATAACCCAAACCCAAACACCCAAATTGAAAGATCAGAGGAGACACAGTACTTGGAGCAATTAATCAAAGAACTAAAGACAAACAACAAGAGCATGGCACAGGATATAAAGGACATGAAGAAGACCCTAGAAGAACATAAAGAAGAAATTGCAAGAGTAAATAAAATAATAGATGATCTTATGGAAATAAACTGTTGACCAAATTAAAAAGATTCTGGATACTCATAGTACAAGATGAGTGGTAGCTGAACAATGAATCAGCAACCTCGAGGACCACAGAATGGTAAATGAAAGAACAAAAGAAAGAATGGGGAAAAAAATTGAAAAAATTGAAATGGACCTCATGGATATGATAGGTGAAATAAAACATCCAAGTATAAGATTCATTGGTGTTCCAGATGGGGAAGAGAAGGGTAAAGGTCTAGAAAGTGTATTCAAAGAAATTTGGGGGGAAAACTTCCCAGACCTTCTACACAATATAAATACACAAAGCATAAATGCCCAGTGAACTTCAAATAGAATAAATCCAAATAAACCTACTCCAAAATTTATTCTGATCAGGCTGCCAAATGCTGAAGAGAAGGAGCAAGTTCTGAAAGCAGCAAGAGAAAGGCAACTCACTACATAAAAAAATAACAACTTAAGACCAAGTAGTGACTACTCAGCAGCCTCTAGGGAGGTGAGAAGAAGGCTGTGGCATGACATATCTAAAATTCTGAGAGAGAATAATTTCCAACCAAGAATAGTTTATCCAGCAAAGCTCTCCTTCAAATTTGAGGGAGGGCTTAAATTTTCACAGACAAACAAATGCTGAGAGATGTTAGGAGTGACAAAGAAGGCCACTACATACCAATAAAAGGGGCAATTCAACAAGAAGAAATAACAATTATAAATGTTTATGCACCCAATCATGTGCCACAAAATACATGAGATAAACACTGGCAAAACTAAAGGATGCAATGGATGTTTCCACAATAATTGTGGGAGACTTCAACACATCAATCTCTCCTATAGATAGATCAACCAGACAGAAGACCAATAAGGAAATTGAAAACCGAAACAATCTGATAAATGAATCTGATTTAACAGACATACATAGAACATCACATCCAAAATCACCAGGATACACATTCTTCTCCAGTGATCATGGAACTTTCTACAGAATAGACCATATGCTGGGACATAAAACAAGCCTCAATAAATAAAAAAAATTGAAATTATACAAAGCACATTTTCTCACCACAATGGAATACAACTAGAAGTCAATAACCATCAGAGACTTAGAAAATTCACGAACACCTGGATTAAACAATAGACTCCTAAAATAAATGGTTTATAATGTAGAATGTAGGGGAACTAGCGATAGAGAGCAATTAATGAAGGGGGAACAATAACCCAATAAGAACAGATAACCTATTGTGGGTAAATTTAACGTTCTGGGAATGCCCGGGAATGACTATGGTTTGTTAATTTCTGATGGGTATGGTAAGAACAAGTTCACAGAAATGTTGCTACGTAAGTTATTTTCTTGGGGTAGAGTAGGAACATGTTGGAAGTAAAGTAGTTATGTTAGGTTGGTTGTCTTTTTCTTACTCCCTTGTTAGGGTTTGTTTGCAATGTTTTTTTATTGTGTATCTTTAAAAAATTTTTTTTATATAGTTAACTTTAAAAAAAGTTAATTAAGAGTTAATGACAATCGATGCAATATATGATACTGGAGTGGATTTAAGAATGGAGGAGAAAAGCTCAAAGGGGGCATAAGGAAAAATTGGAACACAGAATTTAAGCTTTATAGCCATATTAATTTTCTTGAATTAACTGCAGTTAAGTTAATGACATAAGTGAATATCCTTGTTCATAGGAAATATACACGGAAGTGTTATGAGTTCAAGGAGTATGATATATGCAACCTGCTCTCAAATGTTCAGAAGATGATAAATGGGTAGACAGAAAATTGATAGAAAGATGATATAGTTGAAAGACAGAGGGGAGAGGGAGGGAGGGAGGGAGGGAGAGAGGAAGGAAGGAAGGAAGGGAGGGAGGTAGAAAGGAAAGGGAAGGAAAGGTACTGCAAAGGTAGCAAAATGTAAAAGTGGTAGAGATGGATATCTAGGGGTGGGGGGGTGTTGGAGTTCTCTTTATGGGGTTTGTATTGCATTTGTAAAACTGTCCTATATATTTGAAATTATTTAAAAAAAAAGAATGCAATCAGACTTCTTCTGAGAAAAAGGATGTCTGGTTTGGCAGATGGCTTTGACTTTAAACACTGGACTTGCCAATTATATTATATGGCAGACATTTCCATAAATTGAATGAGCTAAATCTGCAGCAACTTTGTTTTGACATAAATATATTTAATAATAACTGGAAATCATGTCATTTGTCATTTAATATTAAGATGAAAAAAGTAGATGTTAACTTCAAAATGTGCAAAGAATTCATAGACTTACAATATTCTTTGGGCAGAAGAACTTGAAGATAACTGCAGTAGAAGGCTGGGCAGTTGGGTGCCAACTGAAGAAAACAAGCATGGAGGCTGGGCTTGCCCGTTGGAACTGGTGGGAAGTTTGGCTCCTCTGAATGGATGATGGTAGAATCAGAAACCTCCGACTCCACAGCTGCAGCAGGCAGTGGAGAAGGGGTGATGGCAGACATGCAGAATCATCATGTTATTCCTTAGAAATGTCACCTGTCTCTCCCCAGCATGTCTTTTTTTTTTTCTAGCTTTCTTTTCTTTCTCTTTGTGCCTCTAGCCACCCCTTTCCTTCTCTATCTAACTCTGTCTAAGCCCTGTCTAAATCCCTCTTTGAATTTCTTCCTATTGTTTCCTCTCCCTTTGATCCCTGTGACTAAACTAGCATTAATACTGAGCTAATAAATATATTCTACTACTGAAAAAAGAAAAAGCGCAGGGCCTTTCCAAGTGGGGTGCACTTCTGAGTGTGATTCTCATGAACCTGGTCCTGGCTTGGGCTTATGTCGCTGGAGGAATACCAGATGTATAAAAGGCAAGGAGGAGGTGAAGATTCTCTGGGCTACCCTTGACCTTAAAGGAGACCCCAAAATCATATATACTGGAATTCAGTGATGAAGAGATTTGGGGCCTGTGAAAAAACCTTTGCAAAGTAGTGAGGGGATGTAGTGAGCAGTTAAGACAAGATACCTGCTTTGCTGATCAAACCACTGTGAGTGGCACTCACATCCAGGGTAATTTAAGCCAAGCTGCTCTGATTCCTACTCGGGCAACGCGGCTCCCACCTGAAAAGGTGACTTGCAGGCTTGGGCACAAACCCTTCCAAGGCTATTTCATGGTCAATTTCATGATCAATTTCATGGTCAATTTCTCTGTCTCCAAGCCAGAAACGGGCGGCGACAATGAATTGTCTCCAGAAGCTACTGTGGGAGCCTGTTTAAGCTGCGGCATCTTTTCTAGACACCGACTCTCACTGCCTCGCAAGGGAAGAACAGGTCAAGGCCAACGGTGACGAAGAGCCTTCCTTTACCCACATGGAGCAAAAGCTCTCTCCGCCTTCCGCGCTTCTCCTTTCCTGCACATCCATTAGGGGGACGCAGACGTCCACTTCGGAGATACGAGCGAGCGCCAGGAAAGGCGGGTCGCGTCCCCAGGCCTGAGGCAGCCCTAGGGCAGGAAGCAGCCGAGCCCGAAACCGCTCCTTGGTACCTGACGCCCGCGGTGGCGTCGCAAAGGGTGGCCGGGGCCTCGCCACCGTGCTGGCCTGGCCTATCTGTGGCCACGTTCTGGCAGAAGCCTTAATACCCTGAGCCTCAGAGACGCCTCTTCCCATTCGGGTATTCGAGGTTTGTAACCGTCCAGGGCCCCCCACCCGCGACGGTTCAACGGAAACGGGGCCCTCGAGGCGCTCCACGGCCCCGCAGGTGGTTTCCCGGGAGACAGGCTCGGCCCTGGCCCCGCCCCTCGCGTCGGGTAGCTGCGGGGGGGGGGGGCGGAGATCTGCGTATGTCGGAGAAACGTATTCCTCCTTCATCCTTCTTGCCACAGCATGTTACTTAACTGCTGCCTAGCAACGGCGCTTGGCATTCAGTGTGGTTTAATACGTATCTGTTGGATAAATGAGTAAAATCCGCACGATATGGCCCGGGGTGGGCTAGAGGCCAACAGTTTGAGCTCTGGTGGGTCAGCGAGAGAGGAACCCCCAATGCCTCAAGGGGGCGCCCTTGCAATCACTTTAGCAACTACGGCCCCTTCGGTTACCAGAGCCACCACATTTCCTTAGCTCTGCCCTTTTGTCGCCTTTGTTTTTCTCGCCTGCCTGGAGTTAGTGTCATTCTTATAACAGATTTCTTATGCAACTAAAATTTGAATATAACAATTACTTTATTTAAAATAACATTAACAAGATAAGATTCCTGCTAATGCCAGCATCTAGGCTATTTCGAGAATTTTAGGTCTTAGTTGAAGGAATGTGAAATCTCCTGTTACATATTAGCAGCGTACCTCTTGTTTACCTTTGCAATAACTGCAATAGTACATTACCTGTTTCAAACAAATATGTAGTTGGAAACACTATATAAGTAGCATCTTCTTTCCAAAGAATGGATATGAAAGTTTGAGTTAGATCCAAATCCTTTTCCAATTACACTGATTAAATCATACAGTGGTAGAACACGTGTATCACCTACCTACACTATCCTGCAAATATTGGATGTTCTGCGTAATCACAAATGGATTAATCAGATCTTTAAATCTCATCCTTACATCTTTTTAAACTGCATTTAAATCATATCAGTATTTTTCCAAATCTGTCTTTAAGCTTATCATTATGTAACTGATGCAAAGATGACAATTTTGAAAAATTTTGGTAAGTGATGTTAACAATATAAGTTTATTGGTAGTTCTTGCCTTAATTCCTTTCATTTTAAGGGGACTGATTTATTTTCTTACGGTTCAAGAATGTCTTTAGCTTTTCAAATGTATCTGAAGGGTATGTCAAATACACAGTATTTCTATTTTTATTTTCCTTTTTATTGATTGAAATAAAGCATTTCACAACTGTTTCAAATAGTGAACAAAATATTTTCAAAGCATTTTTCTTTGGAGACCTATCTGATTTCCATGTATAGGATAAGAGATTCAAACTCTTGTTTGTAGTTAATGCAAGATTTTAAAATATTAAGGAATTCTTAATTTTATTAATGGATTTGATGCCATTCATTCATTGTGGTATCTTTTATTAAGAGTCTTGGTGACTTAGTGTTGTTGATGAATAATGCAGTCCTTCCCACCAACTACAGCTGATGCTCAATGACATAGCAACATGATTTCAAAAAAATTGTTTTCATGAAATAATGTGTAAATGTGTCAAATGTTTTCACCCTGTTGTATCTATTATCAGTGCTTTTGAAGACAAAAATACCCTCTATCAGCTTTTTTAAAAAATTAAAAATTTTGAGATAATGGTAGATTCACATGCAGTTTTAAGAAATAATAGAGAGCCCCTGTACCCTTTACCCAATTTCTCCCACCAGTAATATCTTGAAAAACTATAGTCCAGTGTTACAACCCGTTTATTGACATTCATACAATCAAGATATAACACATTCTCTTCACTGTATGGATCCCTTTTATAGGCACATCCACTTCTCACCTGTCTCCACTCCTTCCTTAACCCTGGCAACCACTAATCTGTTCTCCGTTTCTATAATCTTGTCATTTCAAGATTGTTATATGAACAGAATCATTTAGTATGTAACCTTTCGAGTTGGCTTTTTTTGTTGGGTATGATTGTCTGGAGATTCATCCAGATTGTTATTTGTATCAGTAGTTCCTTCCTTCATATTGCTGAATAGTATCATAGTATGTATATGCCACAGTTTGTTTATCCATTCACCATTCACCATTGAAGGACATCTAGGCTGATTCCAGTTTTTGACTATTGGCAAATAAAGCTGTTGTAAATATTTGTATATGGGTTTTTGTGTGAAGGTAAGTCTTTATTTCTCTGGTATAAATACCCAGGAGTACAACTGCTGGGTCATATGGTAGTTGCACGTTTAGATTTTCAAGAAACCACCAAACCATTTTCCAGAATGGCTGTAACATTTTACATTCCCACCAGCAATGCAGAGTGATCATGTTTCTCCACATCCCTGTCAGCATTTGGTGTTGCCACTATTTTTTTTTTATTTTAGCCACTCTGATAGGTGTGGGGTGGTATCTCACTGTGGTTTTAACTTGCATTTCCCTAATGGCTAACAATGTTAAACCTCTTTTCATGTGCTTATTTGCAATTTGTGTATCATCCATGAAATGTTTCTTCATGGATTGTTTCATAGTTGTGTTTTTTATATATTCTGAATGTGTTCTTTCATAGTTGTGTTCTTTATATATTCTGAATGTTTTGTCACATACGTGGTTGGTAAATATTTTTTTCCACTCTGCAGCTTGCTTGTTCATCCTCTTAACAGAGTCTTGTGCAGAGCAAAGGTTTTAAATTTTGGTCAAGTCCAAATTATTAATTTTTCCTTTCATGGATCATGCTTTTGGTGTCAAGTCTAAGAACTCTCCTCCTAGCCCTAGGTCCTGAACATTTTCTCCTATGTTTTATAATTTCAGGTTTTACATTTAAGTCTGTGATCCATTATGAGTTTACTTTCATAAAAGGTATGAAACCTAGGTTAATATTCATGTTCTTAACAGCACCAACTGGAATTCTATCAGCTTTTAATCCCTTAAAACCTTAAATAGGTGAGTAGCAAACATTCATTATTATGCATTATGTGCAGAATGCTTTCATAGTAATGAAAATTCGCTTGACTACAGTATATGTTTAGACATCTCCCACACTGTCCTCTGTTCTTTTCAAAAAATAAAATTACTGAAAGAAATAGAAGAAAATATTTTACTTATACTTCTTTCCATTGTTACTTTAATATGCTCTTGTACAGGATGTAAGGTGAAATTTTATCCAATACTGTGGGATTTGCGTTTGTGTCTTATTCTGGACTTTAAAGGGCATGTTTCTGATCTATACTAATTTAACGTATATGATATTAGCTTGGGGATTGAGACAAATATATTTTATCATATTAATGATATATTTGTGGTTCACTGTTCAAGGGTTTTTTCCATACAGATTAAATATTGATTTTTATCTAATGTTTTTTTATTATCTAAGGAAGATTGCAATTACATTTATCTGTTGATATACTAATATGGTAATTTATATTAACAGATTTTCTGATTTTGAACCTCTCTTGTATTCCAATAATAAACCATATTTTGTCATGTTGTATTAGTCTTTTAATATTCTACTTTGTCTGCTAATATTTTAATTAGCATGTGCTATCTATATTCCTAAGTGAGATGATTCTATGGATTTTTTCTCTCCATGCTGTCTTTTCTTGTGGGGGGTGAATGGTGGGTGGGTTAGATTCCAAAATGGAAACTTTTCTTCTTTTTCTATGCTTTACAACAATCCAAATAGCATTGAGATTACCTGTTCTTGTTAGGTTTGGAAATCCCCATGTGACTCTCTCTTGACGTAGTATTTTGGGGAAGACAGGTCTTGGACAAGTTTTAAATATGTTCTATGATAACAAATATTTAGATCAATTCTGATGAGTTTTATTTTAATAAAATTAATTTTACTAGTACATAAGCTATTTCATACAGGTTTTCAAATTTGCAGTTTAGCAAAGTACTCTTTTATGGTTCTGTCAAGTTCACCTTTGTCTGCAATTAGATCCCCTATTATATTTCATTTATCTATGTGTCATTTGTATTGCATTTTTCTTTTTTTAAGTAGATTAACAGAGGGTCTATTTTATTGCCTCCTACACCTTGCCTGCAAACAATCAGCTTTTGGCCCTTTAAAAAAATTCTGCCTTTTTCTTCCTGATTTTGAAATCATAACATTTCTGCCATTTCCTTTATTAATTCTTTCCTTCTAATTCCACTATATTCATTTTTATTGTTCTTTTTCTAGCTTCTAAAGTTGGATGCTAACTTCAATTATTTTAACACTTTTTGTTTATTAATAATTTAGTCTATACATTTTCCTCTGAACACTGTTATAGTTATATCCCATAGACTCTGATATATAGTGAGAAAATTATTAGTTTTAATATATTCTGCAATTTAAGTTTCTAATTTCCATTTGACCTGTTGTTTTAGTTTAAATCAATGGGTTGATTTACATAATGGGAATTTGTTAGCTCCTGATTTTGAGGCTAGAGAAGACTAAATCAAGGCATCATCGAGGCGATGCTTTCCTCCCAATGACTGGTGTTCTGCAGCTGGCTGCTGGTGACCCTTGGTCCTGGGCTCCTCTGTCACACGGCAATGCACATGGCGGCCTCTCCTGGCCTCTTCCTTCTCCTCCTGGTTCCATTGACCTTCACGTGTTTACTTCCCATGACTTTCTCTGTATTTGTCTGAATTTCATTCTGCTTATAATGGACACCAGTAATAGGAATAAGACCCATCCTAATTGAATTAGGCCATACCTTAACTGAAGTAACCTCATCAAAAGGTCTACTTACAATGGACTAGATTAAATTTAAGAACATGTTTTTTCTGGAGTACATAACTCCAAATCATTACATCCATGAATTGTTGGAAAAAAAATTGTAAAACGAAAATTTCCAGGTGGTCAGAGAATTTTGTTTTCGGATTCTACTACAGATTTCTAGTTTTTATTGTTTGTGATCAGAAGATGTTGTCTGTAGTGTTTCTCTAGTATTTTGATGTTTACTTGTGGCCTAGCATGTGATCAATTTTTGTGACTCCTCCCTTCCATGGTTTCATGGAAAGATGGTGAAGCCCCTCCCCCCTCCCCCCAGGATATCTTGATATGAAGTATATCAATATATTATTATACTATTTAGGTCTTCTATATTCTCACTTATTTTTTGTTAACTTGGAATGTCTTAGACTGAGAATGATAAATTAAAATCTCTTTACTGAGTTTTTATTCAGTTTCTCCTCTTTGTGCCTACAATTATTTTTTTTTTAGTTTTTTAAAATTGTTTTTTTTATTAGAGAAGTTGTGGGTTTACAAAATAATCATGTATGAAATACAGGATTCCTATACACCACACCACCCCCAACACCATGTATAGGTGTGGAATATTTGTTACTATTGATGACAGAATTTTTTTTTTAACAGTAGTTAGCCCTGAAAGATTGTTAAAATCATACTATTATATATCATCCATAATTAACATTAGATTTATTTCTACCATTTACTACCCTATTATTAACACCTTGCATTAGTATCATACACTTGTTATAATTAATGAATAAACAGTCCTATGCTTGTTTACAAGTATAGTCTACGATAGGGTTCACTGTGTTGTACAGTCCTAAGCTTTACGTTTTAATTTTTATTCTAGTAATATATGCATCCTAAAGTTTCCCCTTCTAACCACATTCATTTCTATAGTTCAGTGATATTATGCTCACAGTGATGTGCTACCATCATCACCATTCATTTCCACACCTTTACCATCAACCTAAATAGAAATTCTGTGCAAGTTAAGCATCAATTCCCCATTCACCAACCCCAATCTATCTTCTGGTTATCTATATTCTACATTCTAACTCTTTCAATTTGCTTATCATAATTAGTTCATAAAAGTGAGATCAAGCAGTATTTTTCCTTTGGTGTCTGGCTTATTTCACTCAGCATAATGTCCTTAAGGTTCATGCATGTTGTCACATGAATCAAGACTTCATTCCTTATTATGGCTGAATAATACTCTATTGTATGTATATAACATCATCTGTCGGCTTATGGACACTTAGGTTGCTTCCATCTTTTGGCAATTGTGAGTAATATTGCTATGAAGATTGGCGTGCATGTATCTGAGTCCCAACTTTCAATTTTTCTGGGTATATACCTAGTAGGGGGATTGTTGGATCATACGGTAATTCTATACTTACCTTCCTGAGGATCTACCAAACTGTCTGCCACAGCAGCCTCACAATTTTACATTCCTACCAGCAATGAATGAGTGTTCCTACTTCTCCATATCCTCTCAAAAACTTGTTATTTTCTGTTTTGTCTTTTTTAGTAGCAGCCATTCTAATGGTTGTGAAATGGTATATGGTAGTGATTTTGATTTGCATTTCCCTGATGGCTAATTATACCGAGTATCTTTCCATGTGCTTTCTGGCCATTTTTTTTTTTTTACCTTTGCAAAACATTTATCAAAAAGGGACTTTGTTCTAGAGTATTTAAGAATTCCAACAGTTCAATAATCAAAAGACAGCCCAATTTAAAAATAGGCAAAAAGCTTACACAAACACTTTACAAAGGAACACATAAAATAGCCAGTAAGCACACGGAAAGCACGAGCACTTTTAAAAACTTCACACAGGCCCAACTTATATATGGCTGGTGGGAAGGTAAAGTGGTACAAACACTTTGGAAAATTGCTTAGTAGTTCCTTACAAAGAAGTTAAAGGTATACCTTACTGTACAACCCAGCAATTCTATTCCTTGTTTTTTTTTTTATTCAGTTTTATTCAAACACCGTCACATAATATACAATCATCCCTGGTATACAGTCAGCCATTCACGTATGAACATCTAGTTACGTGTTCATCACCACAATCTATTTCTGAACATTTTCCCTACATCAGAAAGAATCAGAAAA
>PVKY010006647.1:0-15733 GCA_004027775.1 Bradypus variegatus
TGTGAGGCAATGTAGTTGAATTTTATGTTCACTAGGAGCAAAAAGTAACAAATGAGGATTAAAATGAACAAGAAATACGCGCAGACCCTCTATGAGGAAGTTTTCCTCAGTTTACTGGGGGAGTTGGAAAGACAGGTGCCCTTACAACATCGTGGAAGGCAAGAACCAGTAGTGGAAATAGGCCCCCTCTACTCTAAATTACTTTCGACATCAACACAATTGCCAGATAAAGCCCCGATACAATTCTTTCCTTTCCCCTCCTTTCTTTCCTTACTTCATTTTTTGTAATGTACAAAATAACCTTACGGTTTGTCTGGAAAGATAAATATGGAAACATAGAATCAAAATTTTGAATAAAGAGTAGTAGGGGTAGGAAGGGATGGAAGTAAATGTATTATATTATACATTGTATTCTTAGATGACAAATACCACAATGGTGTGGTGGTGTTTCTAGAAACACAAAGTGAAATCAATGAAATTGAATAGAAGGTCCCAGTTTAAAAATGATCTGCATATATAAAAAAAAACTGTGTATTAGCTGTGACAGGTATAACATGCTCTGTGCCAATGCAACAGCTCTAAAAATATTAATAAAATATTAGCACATTTTATGTATTAATGTATTTCATTTTATGTACAATTGGCAATTGCATACTTCTCAGGTACTGTATTTAATGAATCCAGCCATCAAACCCTTGAATGAACAACATAGAGCAATTTGAGTTTCAGCTCTGAGTTTTGGGAGGTGCGAGTAGATTTTGTAAAGGAAACTGTCCTCAGAAGAACATGTAATTCTCATGAACACTATTATGTATTGTTTTAAGATAAAAAGTGGTGATGCACGCTTAATCATGCATGCTGTAGAAATCACAGAATTCATTAAAAAGTTCTAAGTAAATAATTGCTGAGGAATGGTCATAATTCTTGTAAAAAACTTACCCATATCTCTTGCCATGTTAGTGTCAGCACGGATTAGTGAACAGGCAGCATTTTCAAGAAATCACTGGATTCTTATGGGGGTTCTTCAACTCCAATAGTTGGGTGAAAAACAATAGTGAGCTAAACCATAGGGCAAAAGTATATAAATATTTTACATGGTTAAGACTGATAAAACTTGACTACCTGTATTTTTAAAAATCATGTTTTAAAAAATTAACTGCATTTCAACAAATTTAAAGATAAGTGACAAATCATGAAAAATGTTTTCACAATATCCAATAGTAGTAATAATCTTACTCTATAAATATTTTTAATCAATTACAAACACAGAAATGGGCCGAGAGCATAAACCGGTTGCACTCAATTATCTTCAATCCCTTTTTATTAAATTTGCTTTGATAAATACAATGTTTAAAAGCATAGGATTAGGAATATTGACTGGTAGTCTGCTTAAATTCTGTGCTTATTTTTCCAAATCTGTGTCTATTATTTTCTTATTAATCATATAAGAAAGCTCTTTGGCATATATTGCAAAATTTTCATAATCTGTCATTTTAAAATCTTGATTTATGGGATCATTTGATGTAGAAAAATATTGATTTTTTATGTGGTCAATACTTATTCATTATTTAATGGTTTGCTAATTTTAATTTTATGTATTTTTTTAGAAATTGAACTTACAACATCCACTCATTACTATTATTTAGAAAAATAAATAATTAAAATAGGAAATTTTTTTGTCAATTATCTGTTAAATTTGGTGATGTGATTACTGATGGTTTAATTTTTGTTTTGGTTTATCTGTATTTTTTTAGTAGACATGGATCACAATGACAGCAAATGAAATAGGAAATCAAGTCAATGAGGCCACTAAGAGGCAAAACTCAGGGATGGGATCAAAACTTGAACTTAGGAAATTTGTAGTTCATATACTTTAATCATTAAATCTAAAAGTGTAAATGTAAAGGAACTAAGTATTAAATGTAAGATATTAGAGAAGAAACTATGAATCACGAGTACAAAAGAAAGGAAATAATAAAGGTAATAGGGTGAATAATTATTGAATGTTTAATACATTAATCATTATATGATATATTAAGTATCTATTACGACCTTTACATATAGAGGTATATATGTATGTATTTGTCTGTGTATGTATGTGTATATATATGTGTATATATCTCTATCTCCTTATCTATCTCTTTATCTATCTATCATGGATTTAGAGAATTAAGCAAAGGATACAAAAAACCCACCAGTCAACATTACTAATCCTTCTCTTTTAAATATTGAATTAACCAAAATGTAATAAATAACATTTGGGATAAAAATAAATAAATAGTAGGGTTAACAAATAAAATGTAAGACACATTTCTGTAAAACTATAGATAACTTTCTGATATATTTATCAAGAAAATGAGGAAAAATTAATTTGCTTTTAAAAATATAAAGCAAGTTATGAAAAATCTGTGAGTAATCAAATCTTTCTTAAATATTATTTTTGCAACAAGAGAATGTATTTATGAAATGGATGGATTTTAAGAAAAAACTTTATTACAAAAAACAACCCAAGGCTATAGAACTTGTAGCATAATGGAAAACAATGATAGAAATGTTTAAACATTATCCAAAGTTTGCTTCCAACAAATTAACAAACACAAAATATTTTTATGGGAAAGGTCTCTTTTTTTTACATAAATGGTTTGAGAGCATAGTAATCCCTCAAAACACTACCCAATTCATACCAAGACCAGATAAAATAGTTCAAAAAAAGGAAATTCATTTTTGAAAATGTGAAAATACTCAAGTATGATAAAACCAAATCTGGCAGCAGAATAAAAGGATAATGTTATCTAACTACATAAGGTTTTTTTTTTCATTAGGAATTCAAGGATAATTTAATATTAGAAAATTTATGAATATATTTAAATATATTAATATGCAAAAAATTTGCACACATCTTCTATTGAAATTGTTTCCAATAAAATTCAGCACCCATTCCTAAGAAACAAATCTAAAACCTAATACCAATTAGGATGATAGAAATCAAGAAAGAGCCCACTTATCAAGAAAGAGGCGTGCACTTCCAAGTCAGCAAATGTATCACATATTAGAATGAAAAACTAAAGTCATTCCTATTTAAATAAGAAGGGATTCTCACAATCCCTGCCGTATGTAAAACGGTTCTTTAAATTCTGGGCAGTGGAATAAAACAAGAATAGAAAATATGAGCTCTGACTATGTGTAAGTAGATGACAAAGTTATTGTCATTTACACGTCAGGATTGTTTACTTGGAGAATCCAGGTGTATAAACCAAAAAATTACTATACTGTTAAGTGAATTCAGAAACAAACCTTCATCAAAATAAACACATAAATAGAAAGTAGTTTTTCTACATCCCAGTGATATGATTGTATTAAAAACCCCATTTACAGTAGCAACAGAAACAGAAAATACCTAAGATGAAGTTCATAAGAAATGTGTAGGAATGTGATGCAAAAGGAACAAGGACAGTAAGTGGAAATCTATACCATGTTCTTGAATTAAAAAATAAAAATTGTGTAAAATTATTGAATCTCTCTAAATGTATCTAGAAGTTTAATGCAAACCAAATCAAAATATCAGTAGGATTTTGGAAGAAGTAGTGATTTATAAAATTATTTAAAAACTCATCCAGCATTGCTAAGAATAATTTTTTTTAAAATAGAAGCATGAGGGGGACATTTACTCTAAGGTAATTAATGCATAATGATGCCCTTGGAGTTTTGTGTATATTTTAAACAGTCTAGTTTCATTGCAGGAATAGACAGGTAAATCAATGGAACAGTACAAAGAGAGCAGAAGCAGGCCCATGTAAATATGAATTTCATATAAGATAAATGTGGCATTTCAAATCAGTTGGGAAAAGATGAAGAATTCTGTTAGTCAAATTGGGTCAATTTTCTGATCATTTGAAAAAAGTAGAGCTTTACATCACAACATGCACTAACAAATTCCAATTGACAAAATATTTAAATGTGGAATTTGAAGCAAAAGAAATATTTTAAGAAAAATACATGAATATTTATCTGATGTCACAGTGTGGGAGTACTTTCTAAGAATATATGGAAAGGGATAATCCATAAAATAAAATAATAGATTTGACTATCCCCGAATGACAAAATACTCTGTATCAAAAAATGATCCTAAACAAAAAAGTAATTGTTAGATCACAGATTAGGTTTGCAACAAAAGACAATAAAAGATAAGTGTTTAATATTATTATTATATGAGTGCTTGCAAATCAATAATTAAATGACAAATAGACCTGGATAAAATGGGCCAAGAAAATTAGCAGAACAGTTTTATAAACAATGAATCACACATGGCCAATGAATGTAGGAAAAAAGTTCAACCTAATAAAAAATTAAGAAGTTACTATTGAAAGGAATAAAAATAATAAATAATAAAAATATTTAATGTGTTTAGCTCACTGCCTGAAAGACAGAAATTTCTAGATAAATATTAGCTCTTTGTAACATCATCTTGGAGATGATGATGGTGTTTCCTTTCAAATGATGATACCTACTATTGGCATGGGGAGTATAGCTTGGAGAGTATTCTGTTGGTGGCAGAATAAATCAATACATTCCAAAACTATGATTTTGCAATATATGATCAAAAGATTAAAAAAGCAAATTCCTTTTAATGGGTTGTTCTCATTCAGATATTAATTCTAACAAAATCATTATGAGTCTCCTCAATAATTTATTTCCAGGATGTTCATTACATTATTGATTACAGTAGTTATCATTAAATTGGGCACAACAGACTATTGGTTAAAGCACAGAACATCCCGTGGCAGAAAGTTATGTGGCAATTAACAGTGATATAGAAAACAATTTACAGACATGAACTCAGCCCCAGTCTATTAGGTGAAAATGGATATTCTCGTTAAAGCATATAAAGTGTATATGTTCATGGAAGAAACACACATAAGCATTTAAAAGTCATCAGTGTTTATCCCTGAATGATGGGATCATGGGTGATTATTATTTTGTGTGTGTGTGTGTGCATATTTTCAACACTTTTTCTAATGAGCACTAGCAATTTTGAGGCAGAAGGATAAAAACATCCTGGTAAAAATTATTTTTCACTTTTCAGAAGACTCCTGGGAATTTGAGAGTTGAGATTTGGGGCAGCTTAGGACAGGCCATGGAACCTCCCCCCATGACAGCCCTATTGCACACGGGTGATGGAAAGCGGCTTGCTTTGCAGAGTGGCAGGAGCCATGCAGCTGTCCAGAGGCTCAGGACACCTGATGGATCCAGGGAACCACTGCTTTGTTGTGGGGAGCCCGAAGCATCCCTCTTCATCAGCATCGTGTCGATAGGAGCAGGGGCATTTTGCTGTATGAACACAGGGCTGGAGTGGCAGCACCCTAAATGCTTAGCCAATAGCTCAGGCATTAAATATAGACCCTCCCTGGGGAACACCTTGCTCAGCTCCCACACCTGCAGGAGACTGCCTTGCTCCGCCCTCCATGGCAGTCAGGCCCACATACCCTGGTGATCCGCTTCTGGACAGGAGGCAGCGTCCGGCACAGCCCTTTCTACAAGCGGGTGTTACTGCCTCCGAGGGCTAGGAAAGCGGAGGGAAAGGATTCCCTTCCAGCGCTCTCCAGGGAGGCAGCACCCAGGACGGGTGCCTGCAAGTTGAACAGGCATGTTTCAGCGGACAGGGTGAGTCAGCTGCTGGGGTGTGTCACGCTGGCCCTTGCCCACTCTGCTGCCGTCTACCACAGTTAGTCAACAGACACAGGGGGCAATGGCGACGTCGCAGGTTCTGTGATAAAATGGGGCACACCCAGCCCGTGAGTCCTGCTTCCTGTCCTACTCTCCCTCAGTCCCTTCCCTCCAAAGACACCATTTCTTTTTAAAATGCAGGCCTGACCATGGCAACCCTCTGGCTTAAAACCTCCAGGGACTTCCTATTGCCTTTGAGATAAAAGTTCTGGAAGCCCCTCATAATCCACTCAGGTTTGTCTCTCCTGCAGGTCTAACTCTGACCCCATTGTCTCCCCCTCCCAATTCATTTTCATTAGCTTGTTTAACATTCCCTCATTTTTCCTCCAGGAAGGCTTCCTTGATTGCTTCAGACTTGATTAGCTCTCCTTGCCGGTGTTACGGTGCCTTCTCTAGCCTAAACCCCAAGATTTTGCTTTGGAATTTCTTATTTAGTTGTCTCTTTCTCCTAATCGACTTAGTCCTGCAGGGGTAAGGCCGTCTTGGCCAGTACCTCATCTGGTCCCTGGCATATCGTCAACTTGTTGAACAAATGACGGAACAGATGACTGAATGTAAAATGAGGGTCACCGCGTCTCTTTGCAAGGAACTTACAGGGGAGGCAAGCCTGTGAATGCACACTCAGTGACAGCCTTGAACAGCCATGCCTTCGCGGGACAGCCACAAGAGAGGAGGGGCGATCGATTGATTTGGCCCAAGCACGGGTGATTCTGGAACATTTTCAGACGGGACAAGTCGAGTCCAGAAGTTCCAGAAGGATGAGTAGAGGCTGTTCTGTCAGCAGGGGCCCAGCATGGAAGGCCTTGGACTCAAAACACACCAAGGAGGTTTACGTTCTGGAACGTGTCGCTCCCGTTTCAGCCAGAGCTGGCAACTGCGGAGCTTCCCCCGTGGCACCGTGAGGCCTCGGTGGGGCCAGCCCTCCCTCCCCTGTGCCCTCGCCCCTGGCCCTGGTGGCCTCTTGAATGGCCTCTGACAGTCAGGCCTCAGGACCTGGGCTGAACCTGGGCAGCAGGGGGAAGGAGGGCTGGGCCGGCTGCAGCACCAGATGTCCATGCTTCAGCCTGTTCCGGTCATGTCCCTCAGCTGCCCAGCTGTCACTGTCATAATCACCGCAGCCACGGCCCAGGGAAGGATGCGGTTGTGGAGACCCTCTGGTCAAGCAGAACTTGACTGCTGTTGTTATGGCTTATCAGGACACAGTCTGCCTTCTGTCCGTCTCTTGAAAACGGCTGTAATTCCCACCCATCGTGGCGGGGAGCCGGCTGCTGCCGAGGCCATGTCGGGGAGGGGGCTCTGCGGCAACCTGACACTCTGGCCCTGACCTTGGGGAAAGCCAAGTGCCTTTCCTGGGAGGGCATCTGGGCCATCTCCTTTCTCTTAACCTGGGGGTGACGTCTTTGGGCTTTGTTCTGTGGCTCTGGCCTGCTTATCCACGGCCCTGAATCTGTCCTGGACCGTGAGCTTCCCAAGGGAAGGGGCAGTGTGGAGGGCACAGGACACCTACGAAAAAAAGTTTTACTTCAGATTTTAAAATAAAGTTATTTCTTACATGATAAAAGTAATATAAAAGGATAACTGTAACAGGAATAGATAACATTTATTGACTAGTTACTCTATTCCGGGCATTGTACTTACAGTGTTAAAAGAATCGTCTGATTTATTCCCGAGACCCCATGAGGAGACGGGCATCCTGGTCTCCACCCTGCGGGTAAGGAAGCCTTGTGCAGAGAGATTGCTCAGCTTGTCCAGTGTCACACGGCGAGCGAGTGGGGAGCCGGGATTCAAAACTTGAGAAGTCTGCTTCCACGGCCCACACATGTGCCTTATTTTAGGAAATTTGGAAAACAGAAAACTAGGAAAAAAAAATCAACAGCTTTACTTTTGAAACACAAGTCATCGCTATCTTGATATATTTCATTATTTTGTCTCATCATTATTGTTATGTAATTGTGATTATATTGTGAAATCAGTTCTGTATTATTTCTTTAAAATTAATATTATCATACATTTACTCATGATTGTATAATATTCCATTTTGTGGGTTTACTATCCTTTATTTTACTCTTCCCCTTTTATTGCCCATTGGTTTGTATCCCATTTTTGCCTAGTCTAATTAAGTAATATTTTGATGTGTTGCATGTGTGTGAGGATTTCTATGTATATGATACTTAACTACACACACAGGCTCATGTTTCTGTAAAAACATTCAAGTTTTTACAGAAAGTTTCTAATTTATTCTTGTGGTAACCCTATGAGGTAAGGAAATATTCTCCCATTTTACAGACAAAGCAACTAAGGTTTAGACAAATAAATCACCCAAGGTTACACACTGGCTAGAGGCAAAGCCAGAATTCAAACTGAAACCAATGTGATAAAGGCCATGCTTTTGGCCATTAGTCTATACTTAGACTATAAAGCATTTCCTGCAGTATTTTTAAAAAATATTCTCCCATACGTGGAATTATTGGGTCAAAGGGAGTAGCAATTTTTAAAATGAGAGGGATTTATATTCCATTCCTGTTGTATCATTCCCTTGCCGGCGCTGAGTATTATCATTGAATCAGTTGGCAGGGTTGTTGTCAAAACCCCAGTTCTTCATGGTCTGTGGACCATCCAAGCTTACTTCTTGCTTGTGTGTCCACTGTTCCAGGTGTCCTCCTGGGCCCACTGAATGAGCAGACAGAATCGGGAATGTTGCTGGTTCACTGTTGGCATCAGAAAGAGAAGGCTGAGTATCTCCCATTGGCAGCTGAGTCAGCCCAGGAGTGACAAATGTCACTTCTGCTCATAATTCATTGGCCAACATTGTCCATCTGCCCCCCTCCGCCCCCATGCAGAGTCAGGAAGTACAGGCCTTCATGTTTTCCTAAGGGAGAGAGAGCTGGAAATACCTTTTGAAGGTCCTAATGACTAACACACTCATAAAAGTTGTTAATTTGAGAGTTGAAAATACTAGCACATTCTTGCTTTTTTAGACATTAGTTTTCCTGAGAGTTTAAGTATTTCTTCATATTTCCTTGGCTGGTTGTACCTACTCTTTTGTAACTTGTTTGTTCTGTCCTCAGCCCATTTATCTGTGATATCTTAATGCTTTTCACAAATGGTTTCCTGATGTAGTGACATCCCTGAATAGGTCTTTGATGAATGAAAACACATGGTGTCTCAAAAGACAATTTTCTGCAGATATGTTTAATCCTACATATGTAAATTACCCTATTAATTTATCTCTATTTTCCCATGGAAGTGACCCAGAATTAATTCTAACTTCAGATTAAGAGTTAATTTATGTTAAGTTCAGCTTTTCATTTAATTTATGAAAGCTGAGGGGGTTTCCTGAGTTTCAAGGGGTTTTGGCAACTGACCTTCAAGTCTTTGGTTTCCTCCTGGGCCCGTCCCTGGCTCTACATGTCCCATTGGACTCCTTGCCCTATGTTTCATTCCATAGCCATGTTGTTCTTTGAATCTACCTTCTTGTTTCCATTTCTACTCCTCTGCCCCGGGTGAGGGGAGGACACCGGAACAATTGAAATAGCCTCCTAACTGATATCTTAGATTGACTACCACAAAAGAGGACATTCTAATGAGATCATTCCTCCTCTCAAACCCTTCTGAGTAATTCCCCTTGCCCCATGGGGACCACTTAACATGGTGGCACACAACAGAATATTATGTTGTTCAGTTTAGGACCCAAATGAACTTTTTTATAGTTATGAATTAATTTTCATGGGCATTAGAAAAATAATTAACTAGTATATTAAGTTTGTGCATTGACAGATATTATTGCTTACAATAAGGCTTTGAGGAAAAGCAAGTCCACAAAAAAATTTAAAGAGAACTATTAAGTTGACATCATATGAATTTGGCAAAGATAATAGGATAGAGTAAAAATGACTGAAATTTGGGAAATGCTGCTCTACAGAGTAACATACAAACTTCACGCCCATGAATCCACCCCAACCTAGCTTTCTAGTCCTCTCCACCTCTCACCCCACCCCCTTTGCTATGCCACTATTCCTAGAATATGTAAATACTGATCATCCCATAAAGCTATCCTACTACAGAGTCTACCCCATTGTCCCTGGCAAAGGTAGATCTTTCCTATTTGTCTTCTTTTGGGTTCCAGCTCACCTTTTTCCTTGCGTTTTCCTTAATTGTTCAATAGTCAATTACTTTCCCTTCTATATATGTATTTGGAAGCTCAGCCTGTACTTTTCTTCAGGGGCCACCCTTATTCTACAGAAGGTGCTTTATGATGTAGGAAGTTTCTCTGTATTTATGATCTGATTGCACCTTACAACAAGGATTGAAACTCAGGAATACGACCTAAACACCCATGTTTTTTCTTCCCACTCTGCCACAAATCCTGTCTGCTTCCCCTGTGCCTAGCATGGTGTCTGTACATAGCAGGTGCTCAATAAAGAACTGTCGGCACATTCTTATTTCTATGACTTTTGCTCACTTCGCACATGACAAGACTTCCAGAAACCAATTGCTGAGACATTTTACACTGAGGATTGGGAACTGCTGGGCTGTTACCTAAAGGCTAAAATTCCAGGCATGTGAGGGTATCCTCCCCAGGGAAGCCCTTTCCTTCTCCCTAGGGACTTGTTGCCGAATGGCTCTTGGGAGTTAAAAAGCATCCCCATTAAAGTAAATATGGCTCAATGAGAAATATCGGAGAAGGCAGAATAATGCTTTAAAAACATTGGTTTGAAAACCTCTTGAATGGATTTAGCCTATGTCTTCAGAGATACCAGGAACATCCTTTATGCTTACATGGAAGATAAAATGTTGAACAATTAATTGATATTTTAAATGTGAATGGCCTTTTTAACCCACTAATGCCTTCCAAACCATCAGAGGCAAGCGAGATGCCTAGAAGTGGTAAATTGGGGCACACTTTTTCTGGACAGCAATGACGCACTAGAAAGTACAGGGAAATGAGGCACCTAAATTCTGTGCTGGGCTTTGCCACTCACTCCTGTGAGCCCTTGTGTGAATAATCCAGCAGGGGCTATGCCTGATGAAGGGGAGAAAGGGAATATATTGCCATCGCCTGGCCAGCATGGTTGCACGGGAGCTCAGGGAGTACGGGAGGGCTTGGATTCTGAAGGTTCTTGATCAAGGGGGCCAAAGTAGAATGTTAGAGAGGGGAGTTTTTCAATTTTGGGTCATTGTTCCAAGACACAGAATTTAACATCCTGACAAAGCCCCCAGGAGGTGAAAAAACAACTGCTCTCTTTGTCATGTTGAAATGCTAGAGTTTTCATGGAAAACAGAGGAAGAAAGGATTAAAAACACAAAGACATGGGCACACTGAGTACATATACCATGTAAGACTGGTAAACCCTCCAGAAGATTATGTTCCATGGGAGAACCCAGAAGGCACACAGTTTACCAAGGCCATTAGGAATCTAGTGGTGGGAAGCCTACCAGTCTCACTGAGGTGTCCCTCGGCAGCTCTCCTCTGGGATGGCTGTAGGGAAGGTGCTATAAAACTAGGAACATTGACAGCTATGGGGATGGTGGGATCCCTCAAAACAATAGAGGCCTGATGGCAGTGCCTAACCGTCAGAGGCCCAGTAGATGTAATTACTGTGATGAGCAGTCATGATGGAGGGGCAGCCGGGTTGGCCTGCCTCACGGAGAGATTTGGATGTGGTTACTAGATCTTGGCTGTCCCTAGGGGCAGCCCACAGGAGTACTAGTCAATTTGTACCAAAAAAAAAAAAAAAAAAAAAAAAAAAAAAATCAGGAGGCTGAAGGAAATTGCTCCAATAAAATGATGCAATCCTCTGTCCAGGTTTTGGACCTGAGCTATTTTTTTGAGCCAGGAACCCTTGGACTGAAGAAAAGGGAAGATACTCCGGAAGAAGGACCCTGCAGCACTATGGCAAGCGCATATTGTTATGAGTCCCCCAGTCCTTCCTCAAACAGAATTTTTGCCTTGTACTTGGGTAACTGTGTCCTGGGAAAAGAGGAATAGCCAAATGTCTCAAGTAATTTTGCATACAAGGTCTGAGGTGGCATTGCTACTTGCAGGTCTTAAGTGTCAACATGGCCTTTCTAACATGGCCTTTCTATGTGAGTGGGAATATATAGAACTAGTTACTACATGGAGTCTGAAGACCATCAACCCAGTGGTTGTTTTGTGACCTTTTATTGTAAAATCAGAATAGACCTATTTGTTACTTAGCATAACCTCCATGCTAGGCTCTTGGACTGGAGGGTAAGAGCAGTTACACTGGAGAAAGCCAAGGGGGAGACTCGGAAACTGTCCTCCATACCTTAAGGTAGTAAAAACAATATCATATCCCATGGGGAAGGGGATTGTGGAAATTAGTTCTGCTCTTAAAGATCTAAAGGATGTTGCAAGGGTGATGGTTTATGTGATAGCTCCATTTAATTCAGAAGTTATAACCCCTGTTAAAACCAGATGGATCCTGGAAAATGACAGTAGACTACCGTGAACCCAACAGCGTAGAAGCCACAATCCAGATACGGTATCTTTGCCAGAGCAGATTAACATGGCCTCAAGTACATGGGGTGCAGCCATTGATTTGGAAGACGTATTCTTTTCCATTTCTATTCAGAAATGATCAGAAATAGTTTTCATTTACATGGAACAGACAACAGTATACAGTTTTGCCCCAGGGTTATGATAACTTTCCTGCCCTATGTTATGTTATAATACAAAGTGACCTGCACCATCCATCTCACAGAACATCACACTCATCCATTATATCGAGTATATGCTAATCAGAACTGATGAGCAAGAAGAATCTAGCATATTGGAGGCCTTGCTAAGATAAATGTGGGCCAGAGGTTGGGAGATTAAACTTGGGAAGATCTGGGGGCCTGCCATGTCAGTAAAAATTTTAGGGGTTCAGCAGTCAGGGGCATGTTGCAAATTCCATCCAAAGTAAAGGAGAAATGACCATGTCCTGAATCTCCCACCCAGTGCTAACATGATGGGAACGTGCGCAAAGTGGCTATGATGACAGGTATGGCAGCTGTGCATGGGCCCAACGGCACGGGCTCCCACTCAACATGGCCAGTTTAGCTCCTTCTGCCACTGAGCATCCAACGTGTCAGCACCCGAGACCACTAGCATTACCCACAAGAAAACCTTGTGCACACTTGCTGGCACGTGGATTGCATTGGGCCCTTTACCCCCTGGAAGGGCCAGTGGTTAATTCAGGCTCACGTGACAGGTGTGAATTTGCATTTACTTCCCACAAAACTTCAGCCTCAGCCACTGTCTGAGGGATTCCAAGGTCCTTGATCTACCAGCACAGGATTCCGTGTAATATCACATTGGATCAGGAGACCCACTTTACAGCAAAAGAGGTATGGGAGTGAGCCATGCCCATGGATCTACCAGTCGTGTCACACAGTGGTTTCCAGCAGTTGCATGCCTAATAGAGTATTGAAGCCTGCAAAAGGCAGAGCTGAAACACAAGCTCAGAGATGATAACTTATAAGGACAGGACACCTATCATCCTCCACAATGCAAATATACTTTGACTTAAATGTGTCTCTTTGATGCTTTGTCCCCATATAGATAAAATGCATGTGTGTACCTGAGAACCCAAGGGGGGATGTGTGAGTGTCTTCACTTACCATCACACACCTTGACCCACTTGGGGAATTTGTGCTCTCTGTCCCTGAGCCCACAACTGTGGGTTCTTCAGGTTGGTTTAGAGTTACTGCTTCCTAAAGAGGAAACATTTCTGCCAGCGGACAGAGCAAGAATAAGCTGTAACTGCCTCCTGAACACTTTGGGCTCTTTTGTCAAAGGACTAGCCGACAAGAAGAGTTATCATTACAGCAATGGATGGACTGTTGTGGACACTGTGATGTGCTGCCCAGATCCCCTTTGACTAAGAACACATTGCCTCTCTGGGAGTGCAGTTGGCAGGCAGCCATTGCCTCTGCTGAAGACAGCTTCCTCAGCCAAGGCCACACCCCTTCCCAGGATGGCCCACATCCACGAGTGATCCATTCAGGACTCTAGAGGCCTGGCCAACTTGGATCAACTCTGTAAGGCCCCTCTAGCTCCCGAGTTTGGTGTGGAGTCAGCCTTGGCCATCATTGTATATCAACTCCCTCTGCCTCTTTTTCCAGGTGTTGAGCCTCAGGGAACCCCCTAATAAAGCTCCCCACACTAAAACCCATCTTAGTGTCTGCTCCCCAGGGAACCCGACCTGCAACAGGTCCCAATCCTTGACACTTAAGGTGAGGTCCAGGCACCTTTGTGTTTTTGTTTTGAGCTTTGCAGGTGATTTTAATACCCAGCCATGTTTGGAAGCAACCAGTGCAGTCCCCCCACAGCTTCCTACAGGTATTCATCAGCAAGTCCTTTCCCAGGCTCCTTTCCATGTGGCAGATGCTGTGAGATTGACAGCCCTCCGTGTGCTTCCGGATATAAACCAAAGAATCAGAAAAGCAGGCAGTGGACACTCAGGGGCATGGGAGGGAGGAATAAGGGAAGGGATGGAGGCCTTCAGAGGGTGACCCGTTGAGCATCGGGACACAGGTGGCCACGTGGCTCTAGAAAGGGTTGGCAGCTCACCTAACATCCTGAACCATAAAGAAATAATTTCTTCCCAGAAACCTGGCAAAGGTGCAGTCCATATTCCATGTTTCTCTTCACTGGTACAGAATCAGGAAACTGGAATTTTATGTCAGAAATTCTATTCTTGGGCAGACATGGTAGGTCACGATTTTTTGTTCTCTTAACTCCCTTTATTTTGCCACAACCCAAGATCCCTTCTTTTTTTTTGCCCTGCCTTATTCTCACCCCTGGTGGAGAGAATAAGGGTCTTTTGAGATAATGACACCTTGAGGTTACTCAATGAGAGGAGATGAACACAGACAAGAAAGAAGCTTTTTTAACCTGTAGAGACTCCATCCTGAGGATTCAGGGTTAAGGAAGACAAGTAGACCACATTACAGTGGCAAGGGCCTAAAATGACACCTGAGACGTACTAATTAATGTCAAGAGGCAATGTCGTGATGCAGCGTGGGCTGGGGCAGGACAAAGCTGCGCCCCTTGGGGGAGAGAAATAGAAAAGAGATGAAGAGAGGAGACCAGGAAGGGGCCTTCCCAAGAGGACATGGAGGCAGCCTCTGCAATGATGGAAGGTGACCCTGGAGAAAAGTTTACACGACAGCCGTATTCTGGTCAATTGTTGATAAGATCAGGTCTGTCGTGGGGCTGACAGAGGCCAGGGGTCTTTCTGGTCACTGCTCAGGTTCACCAGCATGGCCACACTCAAGCTTTTGTTCTCAGCATCTTGTAAAATGTGGATTTTTGAAGGAGACCAGTGGGCTGTGCAGGGTTTATATTTATTCCGACTGTTTGAATAATTGATTATGCTTTGCAAAACAATACTGCCACTTTGGTAAAGATTCAGGCAAGACTGTATCCACCCACCTTAACTTAGGGTTCATCCTCTTCAGAAGAAAATCTGCTCTTTTAATTAGCAGTGTGCGTGAACATATTGAGTGCATGCATGCAGTGAATAACAGAGCCCGTTCAGACTACTGGGCGAGACTTCTACAAGGGGTTTAAAATATGGAACGTCGCTGCTAAAGACCTTCCCAGATCTTGGCGGCGTGCGGGTGGAGACTGGGCTGGGCCCACAATGTGTGGTGATGCATAAATATTAGCCTTAAATAACTGTGAATACCTTGTATCCTAAAAAGATTAGTGGCTCTTCCCTGGGTGATAAATTGAGCGAGTTACAGTACAGACCTGTCTTCCCACTGTATTATCCCAGAGCCCTTTAAATAACCAAGTCCAAATTATGCGCTGCTAGCTGTGGGGAAATGCTTGGGAAGCTCTGGGCAGAAAAGTTTAATTTGGGTTCATCCTTCTTCTGTTTCTACGTTTTCCTCTTATACCTTTATTTCACTCTCGCCTTAATCTTTTTCTCTGATTCATTTTCTCATTTTCTCTCTCTCTCTCTCTCTCTCTCTCCCCCTCTCTCTCTCTCTCCCT